>CM046441.1:1905000-2102500 GCA_025506515.1 Flaveria trinervia
TTATGTATGGTTGCAGGTACAAACATTATACTCGGTCAACTTATGAAATTGACCGTGTAAGAAACATCTACGGATGAACATTTTGTTCTTCCGTAGATATATTTCTTACAAGTAACTATTCATCCGAAGATCCTCTGCGGATGAACAACCAGAAGTGAAGAACAAGACTGCTTCGGAAGAACAAAATTGCTTCGGAAGAACAAGATTGCTTTGGAGAACAAGACTTCTGCGGAAGAACAATTCTTCTGCGGAAGAACAAACTCCTACGGAAGACACTATTCCTACGGAGTCCAAACACTTGTATAATGCAAGTGTTACAAGTCAACAAGGCAGTTATGCAAATCACAAGAAATCCGATGATTCTTTAACTGACACAAATCAAATCCAAGAGATCCGGTGTTTCCTATAACCGAAACATCATTGTCTATATATATGGATCCTAGGTTTCGATTCAAGCAGGTTGTTTTAGACGATTGATTGAGCGACAACAGCATCAGCATTATAACCTTCACTTCAAAGTCTCTCAATCAAACCCTAGCAGACGTCACATCATAACACACTTTGATATCATTCATTCATTATATTTGTAATCATTAAAATGTTCTAATAAAATACATATTAATCACTAATTGTGTTTTGCTACATGTGTTTTTGAACATTTATTGATATTTAAAGTTATTGCAAAACAATTAAACCAATCAACGTTGATTCCGCAAACGTTAACTTGTCAATCGACCGACATTGATAATTCCTGTTCGCGATCCTTGGATTCACACACACACACACATATATATATATATTAAAAACCAACTCATGTGCTACAATAGATTTTTAAGGTTTTAAGTTTAGCAACCAAAGTTTAAGAATTTACAAAATAACTTCTATATTTCACTTTTATGGTTTTCATTTTTTGGTCGCATAGCTTTTTTTCTTTGTTTTTGGCATATTTTTATTTGTGAAATCCCACTGTTATCCTCATTTTTCAAAACCCTTGGTTTTATATAATTTTATAAATTCATTATTTTTAATCATTTTAGTTATATTATTTTTTAAGTATTATTATCATGATTAAGTGATCGAATTTGAGCGGAAAACATTGTTGCAACTTTGATATTATCTTAACTGTTTTGGTTATTACTTTTATGGTTTTCGATGGTAATGACCAAACTCATGTTTTGTACCTCAAGTGGAAACACCAAACTCCCGCCGCGAAGCGCGGGGGAAAATAACTAGTTTAACCATAAAAACCCATCCCAATGAGTGTAATAATCAACTTAATAAGTACCATGATGCTTTCATAAACTATACAATCAAGTGATCAACTAGATATATTTTATAAAAGCTTCAATGTCAATAATTGTAAAAGCCAAAAATTATCAATTAGTAATAATTTGCTATCTACACATTGTTATTAGTACATATTATTTACTTAAATACAATTTATATTCAGATTTTAACAAGTATTTATAGTGAATTATCTTGAAATTAAATAGAAGACATTGAATAGAGTTAAGGGTAGATAGATAAAAGAGGATGACAATTGTCATAAAAAGATGGAAGGTATCTAATGGGAATGTGACCTATGCTTAATACCCATGTGCTACTTCTGCTTGACACCTCATCTATTGAACTATTTCACTTCAAATTCATGGCTACATTTTATAAACATATAATATGTCTTGCCTTTTCTTTTTTCTACCGGCGTATATAGTTAAACCATACATGTTTGCAATTGTACATATAACATGGTTAATGTATAGGCTTTACATATGGAGTTGAATGTGTAAGTAAAATTTTACGTAGGAGTGACTTTCCTTGATGTCAATTATGGAGACATATAGCGGATTATTCAATATTAATGTAACCGAAGAGGTTATTTATGACACGAAAGGGTTGATGTATTTTCTTCCAATAACCAAAGTTGTTGAGATACGGTAAGATGAAACTTTCAAGAGCTATGAGTCATTTTAATTGTGGTAAAAGCGACAACTAAAGCCATGGTCATGATGAGCGACTAGGGATTGTGATAGCCAATAAATCACACATATCGACTAGAGTTTATAAGAGCCTTTTGTTTTTGCTAGTGTTTAGGAGCAACTTGGCTCTAATATCAAGTTAGACCACAAATGATAATAGTATATTAATTTGTATACAACAAGGTTATAAGTGGGCTTTATATAGAGTTGGATGTTTACATAACCGGTATAATATATGATCATGGCCACCAACCCTAGTGGTATCCTTTCCTTTTTGGAGAGCCCGAGGGAATAGGTTTCCTACGTTGGAAGCTTTATGTAAATGAGGTATTTTGTTAGATCCAACTAGTACGTTTTGTGATGTTCATTTAGAATCTAAAGTCACATTCTATTATCTTGCAACTATGATAACTTGTTTAGACTTGATGTAATCATCTATTCATGGACTGCAAATTAATTGCAAGTATTCTAGAGATCTTGGAGCAAGTGACTAAAGGACTGTTTGAATGTTTTGTATGGACCGGACTGCGTCAGAAGTATCAAAAATCCAACAGGGTCAGAAGCAAGGGAAATGGTGGATTAAAAGGAAAAGACTCGGTCAGAAGATGAGGAAGGAAAATAAAAAAGCCTGACTACTTATCCAGTAATCAGTCAACTCTGATTGGACGGGGTCAACTCATATCAAACAACCCCTAAGTCCACCCCCAAAAAGGATGCATTATCGGTTGTAATATGATTACAGTGTCGGTGCATATGGCACTCAAGAAACGACAAACTCTACAAAGGGAAGGTAGCATCTATCGTTACAACATGTGAAGAGATCAAAACTATAGGCTAGTATGAATTAAGAACAGTCAATCACCAAAGGTTGTCTGTCGAACTTTCATTGCTGTCAATGTTGTTAGTTGATTATTATAATCTAGCTTCGAGCTAGAATCATATTTTTCTTTCATCGAATGTATTTTCTGTCGTTCTCAAAAAAAAAAGAAAAAAAAAACCTAAAGAATGTCTCTTGAAAGCCAATGTACTATAAAAACTTGTTTAGAACTTTGTAAGATTGGTTATATAAGATGCTAGAAGTCAAGAAACCTTTGATGAGTTTCATGCATAGAGCCCTACTGCTTTATAATATTCACATGGTTAATGGACCTTGGTGTTTGCTAAGCCACATGGATTTGGGTCAAGCCACATGGATTTGGGTCAAGCCACATGAGCTTGGGTCAATGTAGCCATAAGTCACATGGATGTATAAGTTATTAACCCCATACCCTTTTCACCTTTTTTGCAGAGAACAAGATATATAATGGACAAAAAGGAATGTCATTTTGATCCACTCAAATTGACCATGCATTATGTTTCCACAATGTTGGACCAAGTCTTACACATCCATCAAACATATGCTTTTAAAGTTAACTCATTGTGGTTACATGTTTTGTTTTGTTACCAATCATTACTAATTTTTTTTTAAAAATTTTTATAACACTTGAATTTCTAGGTATTTCGAAAAAATTGTAACATTAGGGCGATTGATGATGTAGAGTGTAACGGCAACATATTTAGGTTACCGTGAAATGAGTATTCTTGAATAGGGACGACCCATATGTATTAAAGAAAGAGTCCAAAAAAACCATGGGTGTAATCCTCTAAATTTAGGGCCTTATTCTTTTTATGTTACGGATAAACTAAAATTTTATTATTAATTAGTTTCTAGAGCTCGGACCATTCACATTAGATTTTCCATTTCCATCCTCATATTTACAATAAAAACATAAGCCGCTCCTACACTCAAACTATTAAAAAAATGTAAATCACAATACAACCCACATAAATATTTTTAATAAAAATATTAAACAAAAATATTAAAAAATATTAAAAATATGAGAAATCACGATACACTCAAACTATCTAGAGCCGGGGCATCAATAACTTTAAATTATATTTTTTAATAAAAATATTAAAAAATATAAAGAATCATGATACAACCCATATAATATTCCACATTCTTTACTCACAACCACTAACAACCATCCCTCAAAATATAAACACACACTTATATAAAAATATAAAACCTACTGTGAATGCTCTAACATACAAACTTTTATAAATTCATCAATTGCTCCAATAGGGCAGTGGGTATAGTGTGGTGATGTTACGACCAAAACAGACATTATTACAATCTAAGCGATTAATAAGTTAACACACTTTTATTCGATGGATTGACACGCAAAATTTTTTAAAAAGATTCTAATACACGTTATCACTATCATTTATTAGGAAAGGTAACTTAAAAATTAAAAATTAGGTCTTTAAAACCATTGAGCCGCTCCTACACTCAAACTGTTATAACATACGATCTTTCATAATTTTATCAATTGCTCTGGCACGACAATGGTATGGCGTGGTGATTTTGCGACCAAAATAGATATATCATTACAATCTAACTAATAAGTTAACACACACATGTTCAATTGATTCACAGACAAAATCGATAAAAAACTATAATACACGTTACCACTGTCGGTTATCGGGCAAAACAACTTCCGACTTAAGCGGGACCGGATTACATCAAGATAGTAATTCAAAACTTCTTGATGAAATCATGAATGTGTTCACTAACTTCTTGTGGCTTTTCTTGGTTAATAAAATGAGCAACACCCTCCATTATCACAAGTTCTTGCAAGAAAGGTACATACTTTTTAAACCCTCCTTTTTGTATATAGTCCTTCACACCAGGGGTATTATAAGTCAAGTCTAAATCTCCCACAATAAACTTAACTGGCACCTTTATTTGCTCGCCGGTCCATGGGGCGGTCAATTCCCAGTTTCTGCAACAATTACACGAAAAGCTCAGTTACACGCTAATTACAAAGACGGCAAGATGGGCAGTTCAGGTCGGTTGGGTAATGGGTTACTTTGAGTACAGGTCAAAACATGCAGGGTTGATCCTTAACACTACTTTCCCTCTAATTTCTAGCGGTTTATAAATAACTAACACATTAATTATAGTTCCAAAACATTATTGTAAGAATAACAATATAAATCTTTGAATAATGCGATAGCGGAATGTGGTCATAAAACAAAATGTAGTTATCTTCATGTTCTACATTGGTCATGATACTTAGATCCATATCATTTTACTCATTAAACTTGGTAAAAGTATTCCATTTTCTGTTACTTATGATTTCACAAGATAATAGCATACTTTCTGAATTGACAACATTGGAAAATTCCAAAAATATAACCGAAAATGGTACACTTGAGATGTAAGCCGGCTCTCTCAATGACTCGATAGAAACCCTATCCAATATTCAAATCATCTATGATAATCTACCTACACTGATCCCTACTTTAAGACTTTTTTTTATTAAATTAACAAAATTAATAACATAACATCAAGTAACTAAGGAAACTAATATAACTAAGATCACTGTCACATTAAAAGTCTATCAGGGTAATGATTATATTGGTAAATATGAAAATATACTGACCAACATTAGCACCTAGCTGATTATGACAATACCCCTAAAAGGGTTTAAAAGGTTGTATGCATACAAATATAGACTTTGGTTGACTTTCAGCCTGTTTAACCAGTTCCTGTTTTAGCTATTTTCCTAATTTGACTTGTTTGAGATTAAACACGATCAAAAGTGACCCAATATCTAGTTGAATGTAAGGGGCAACAAGAACGCATTAAGGACATGGGATATGACTTACAAGTCCATTGCTCGATAGTAATTCAATCCACCAGTAAAACCAGTTCTTTTGAATGCGGCGGCAAAGTAATTAACATCGTCTTCTGACAACCAAGAGGGAAGTGTAATTTTAGCATTCGGGTTACCCCAAACCCAACTTCTTTAGGGACACAAAGCAGGCCCGGGTTACGTGATGTGAGAAACTTTTTTATTACTAGTGCAGTATCTACACGAGCAAGCTCTTCTTCCGCTTCACCAGGTTGCTGCATAAACCGTTGATATAAATTATTTAACTAATATGCAAAGGAAAACAAGCAAAATGATATTGAAAACTATAATCACTGAAGATCATTCCTCCAATTAAAACAAGTTAAGCAAAACTAAGGTTTTTGTCAGAAGAAGATGATGCGAATAAGAAATTAAAAGAGTGACAAAATTTGGCGTTCCTACTGTAACTTTTATATAAACTCTGTGTCAAAAAACTTTAAACTGTAGTTTTAAAGATGATCCTACTCTCACTCTAAACATAACATGTTGATGGCCAGATTTCACTCGACTTGAAGTGTAAAAGATAATACAAATACACTTGTTCTAATGAACAAGTAGGATTTTAATCTGATTTCATCTAATGTGTACAAAAATAGTTATCTATGACAACATTAAATTGCAGTGTGTAATTACTAATTACAAGTAAAGTGAATGTGCAATTACTTGCCTGTTTCTTTCCTTCAAGAAAGATTTTGAAAAATAAACTTAACATACTGAAATTGTCACCATTAACACAACCAAATGTGATTAATCACACACATTCAAAACTCAAAAAGTTCAACTACTTGGATGAACTCAGGTGAGTGTTTCTTCTTAAAATCCGTAAGATATTTTCAGAAATCAACAATACAGAGATACGAGCTATAGAACAGTTCCTATTCAGTTACAGCCATAAAATTCCTTAAAAACCCATGAATTCAGTGTCACATGAAGAAATCAAACAGATCCGGGTCGCCATAACCACATACAATAATCAAATCTAAAAGGTGGAAAATCATCAAAACTGCACCCGACCCGCATTAATTCAATGAATTATGTAACAATCTCTGTTGTCCGATATCAAAAGCCCACTAGGCGCGCACCTAGGCCCTCACCACACAGTCACCTCGCTTCAAAAGCCCCATTTTCCGGCCAAGTTCCAACAAAAATCATCTAAACACATTTTAAATCAATCACACTAGCCCTAAACAAGTCCGGAATCAACCTAAAACAATCTAAACTAACCTAACTCAAAACGCGCCTAAAACATGTCTAAAACCTCTACAAATAGTAACTCTATACTACGCGCCTAGGCGTAAACCATGTCCTATGCGCCTCAAGCGCTTATTGCGCCTTCGACAACTAACCGATTAACATGAAGATTACCTGAAACCTGCAAATGTAATAATCATCTCCAAACATAGCTCGCATCGATTCAATCGGCTTCTTAAACGGATTCCTAGGGCTAAACACAACACTCATGTTCACCAACGCTTTGATTCGATCAGGCCTTAACAAACACAAGTACCAAGCGACAACAGCGCCCCAATCATGCCCCACAAGGAACACCTGTTGGAGCCCTAGGGCGTCGAGGAGGCACACGAGATCTCCGATGACGTGGAGGACGGTGTACTCGGCGGCGGAGGCGGGGGCGTCGGTGCCGCCGTAGCCGCGGAGGTCGGGGGCGATTGTACGGTAGCCGACGGAGGAGAGGTGGAGCATCTGGTGGCGCCACGTGTACCAGAGCTCAGGGAAACCGTGGAGGAAGAGGATTGGTGGTCCGGTGCCGGAGATCTCTGCTACGTGCATGTTTATGCCGTTGACGATGATGTTTCTGTGCTGTATCGCTTCCATAGCTTTTTCCGGCGACGGAGATGACGACGGCGACAACGACGGTGACGGAGATTCACTACAGAAGGTGTGATTTTGACTTGAGGTTAAGCTAATAACGATGAAGATGGTGAAATACACAGTAGACGATACTCTTGGGTAACGTGATAGGAAAATTCTATGAAAATAATTGTATCAAAATAAGTTACGAGTGTTAAATTTCTAGAAAGGAACATGTAACGGAAAGAGGGTCAAGTGACGTCTTTGGTAAAAGCATAAGTTTACATGTTAGGGAGTTGATACGCGTTCTGTTAAACAAAAGAAGGTTTATGAAAATGTTGGGCGGCGGGGAAGCAGCGTAAAAACATGGGATGACAATCGAGTGCGGGTATGGAAACACTGGTTGACGGAACCATCGATGGCCAGTGAAAATTTATTTATGGAAAGTTCAAACATTTTACGTTGGTTGGTGATCGCGAACAAACATTTTTTACCCTTGGAAACTTTGATCAAAGGGGCACGTGTTAACCCTCTAATGTGTCGTTGTGGATGATGTTTTCACATCAGAAAGGCGATGTGAGTGTTTTTCAACTGAATGTATATGTTTATGTTCATTTTAAATTTTTGATTTTTTAAAGTTTATGTTAAGAGACTAGACTTTTTAAATGTTTATTTTAGAATTTTTCCCTATGATTCAATGGGGTTTCATTTTATTTTGAAAAGATGTTTGATTTGGTAAGTTCACATTCAAATACATGTATCCTGGTTGGTGCAACATTAAAGTCTCCAAAATTGTTTTATTAATGATTGAATCTTTTCATGTGAAATTAAAACATCGGGTCAGGAATCATCATATCTTATTCACATTGGTTGTTAGATTTTGCTTAAATGATTTGGTTTAAAACCGGTTGCAATTGTATAAAAAACATTTAAATTAGAAGGTGGAAAAGAAACAAAAATCTAATTTAAAGTATACTTTACGCCTCTAAAATGTTAAAATGTATGAGATTAATTTAAACTTAAATAGCATTAAGTAGCAGTTGTGGATCCAAAAATTTGATTAATGGAAGTAGGATATTTTTGGGTCCGGTTGTATATTGTTATTACTAAAAAAATTTGGTTTGGTTTCGTTCATTTTGGGTCGGGTCATACATTTAAAAAGATAAAACCAATTTAAAATTTAAACACATAATATAAATTCGTCAATTTCTTTTACAGTTAAATTTAGAATTTGCATTTGTTTAGAGTTAGGTTTGAGAGGTTGGTCTGACCGTGAACAAAAGGACAGCTAGTGACATGCGACTCTAACAACAAAGTTTTGACAAAAACTAATCGGTTAAAGGCTTAAGATGACAAAGGAAATCACATTTCAAAGGTGTCTTTTTGTGTAAATCAATAAATAAGTATGCTATTAGGATTGTCCTTGTCAAATAAATAAAAGTAAGGATTATCACTGCTCAAACTGATAGTATGAATTAGTAATAAACAAACAGATAATATTTGGATTATTAAATTCAATTTGTAAATATAAAACAAATGCAAATTAACTTTAATGGACGCCAACAAATAAGTCTAATAACATCATAATTCATTCAAAAACACATATAAATTAATGGTTCGAATATGATTTTATATAATATATATATATTATATGATATGTATATCAAAGGTTGATTTTATATTAAACGAATAAAATTAACCTAAAGTTTGTTTTTACATTTAAATGAAAGAACATAACCTAAAATCGGTTATTAACCATGGTGAAGCCAGTTCCAACTCGTGACGTTTCAAAGTCGATTTCAACGTGGTCTTTTTGTTACTCAAACCGATTTCAACCTGAACCAGTTAAAAAAGTTAATTTTTTTTTACCTAACACAAGCATGATTTAAAACCTATTTCAACTCAAGCCATATGAAAGCACACATTTGGCCCATGAAATTTATGTCTTCAATATTTTCCTTTCAATATGAACTAGGTTTTCCTTACCCGCGCATTTTACGGGGGAATTCCATCATGATCCTACATATCAAAACGTGAATGCATTAATGCACTGTGACGACATTATCATGACGTGAAAACACATAGGCTAACAATATTTGGACTAAATTTACATTGAACCTTAAAGTAACTTGAATTTTTACTATTGAACGAAACGTATTATACTTGGTTCGATTTTTTTTCAAACAAAAATACGTCAAAATGTAGTTTAACTCAAAACATACATAAAAACACATGCAACTGCGTCGTATGTGATAAAAATTAGATTACGATCGTCGCGACTCGTTTCCAAACTAACTTTACATTGAAACATACATTAACTTAGATTTATACCGTCAAATAAAAGCGTTTATTTTTAACCCAAATCATTTCAAAACAAAAGTAAGGTCAAAAAGTAGGCAAACGTCGAAACATAGATCAACTCAAAACATATATAAAAATGTGCACGGAAACATTTTTATACCTGGCTCATGCTTGTACGTAAACCCAGAACTTTAAAAATCTATATTTTACCTTAGAATGTTTAATAAAACTTTTAACAAACAAATTATATATATATATATATATATATATACACACATATATATATACATACATATATATATATATTATTTAAATATTACTATTAATATTTTAATAATATTATTACTATAAAACCTGTCTTGGATTAATATATCTATTTTCCATTTTCCTCCAACTCTTTTCACTAATTTGGAAAATAAAAAGTAATTTTTTTTCTTCACCTTTATTTATAGGAAATATTCTATATAAACTATCATAAAATTAAAAATATAAGAAGGATTAAGATGTTAATACGCGTAACTTCATCAAAATTAAGTTGATGATAAAATTGATAATGTTTCATCTTCTCAAATTCCACCTCTTTTAATAACATTTATAACTTTTACATAAGACATTATTTTTTAAAAAAAAATTACTTCATAAAAACAAGTATCTTTTAATCAATAAGACGCGTATAATGTTTATATAAAAAACAAAATTTTAACTTATTGTGTAATTTCGTTAGGTCATTATGTCATCTTCTGAATTGATGAGGATTACACATATCTGATGAGGAATACATAAGAACTTGAAACATAATACATTTCTTATTATTGTGTTATTCGGAATGTATCATCTACAAAGCCACAATTCATAACACAATGATCAACATTAGACATAATGAGTAACATAATGATCAACATTATACTTGATAATTAACAATAGACACAATAAGCTACTTGACAATAATTACATATTGACATAATCAAGATTTGTATAATGAACTGTAAAAAAATACATTTTTAGCAATGTGTTATTTGAATTTATCAATTAAAAAACACAATGCATAGCATAATAATCAACATTAAACACAATGAATAGCACTAAACTCAAAAATACAGACACATGAGCTGTTTGATAATGATTATACAATGACCTGATCAGGATTAAACAATGAACTAAAAAACAGAAAAAAATATTTTTAGCATTCTGTTATCTGAAAACATCATTTAAAAAAACACAATTGAAAAACAAAATGATCAACATTAACATAATGATCTAATAAATATTACACAATTACTTGATAGTACACAATGAGCTTAAATAAATCGGGAAAAAAAATTATGTATCAAAATAATAGGCGTTTTAAAGATTAAAAAACGCTTGTTTTTATGGAGTAATTTAAAAAAATATAATTTTGTATGTAAAAATTATGAACGTTAAAAAAAATATGAAATTTGAAAATACGGTTAATACTAAAATATCCTAGGCCTATTATATAAAATTTTAATTATTTACAATTATATCACCGGATTTTATTAGCCCTTAGATCTAATATCTAGTGAATAATAATCTTTCTTACCATTTTTAGTTTTTCATTTCAGTTTACAATAACATCATCCGAATTTATATTCTATGGTTAAATTTTCTTTTCTCGATATTTTTTGCTTGATGCTTAGAGTGAAACAAGAGAAGTCATCTATCCCGTACTTGTACTCATATAGTAGTAGTTTTAATATTTGTACCAAATGAACAGTAAATAAGATGTGTCGACATAGCATTTTATAAGATTGTTAGCAAATTCGAGTATTATATTCTTCGAAGTAAATCATATAAGTCAATGATTCAGTAACATAAAAGAAAGTTCGTCTCTTAACTCAAGTAACTACATTAACGGACAACGGTGACTATCATAAGAAGAATATTTTCGTCTTTGCATCATTTAAAATGGATTTTTCTTAGTTATAATATTTACATAACAAGGAAAACATATCTTCCTCTTGTCACTTATATGCTTTAAATTTAGGTTTTCACACTTACTACTAGTAAAAATGACTTATATGCATGATTAATTTGCATTAAACATTTGTTTCATGTTCACTTAATCCAATATTTTTAGAGAATGAATAACAGATTCCACTTACTATTTTACCTTTTTAATCACCATACATATGTTGAAACTACTTTTTATATCATTCAACATTCAACAATATCTGAAATAAATATGTTCAAATACACTAAAATGATAAAAACAACATACCTTTTACCCGGTTATTATTATTTTTCTTTTTATAAATTGGTACATGCATCTTTTTTCCTTCTTTACATTTGTAGGACGTATCATAAAATAACGTTTTGACCGATATTAAATACAAGAATGACATAAAGTAGTCTAATGTTTGTGCTTATGTTTTAGAACTAGTGAATCCAATGATTCACACACTCAAAATACACATATTTGAACATAACTAAAATAATTAAGTATAGTAGATTCGTTTAGTGTAATTTAAAATATGAGTATAATAGATTTGTTGTTAAAAACAAATAAAATAGTCACTATACCTTAGTTATACAATTAATGCTAGCATACTTTTTGAACCTATTTATATACCATCTAGTCTAGCCTTAAAGACCATCACATAGAAATCCATCACCAATATTAAAAATGGCACTCACTATTGCAAAGAGGACGACACTAGGAATTGTGTTTCTTTTCTTTTCTCTTAACCTTTTATTCTCATTCGTCGAGGGAGATGACGGGCCATCGCCGTATGATGTTCTACAACGCTACAACCTCCCGGTCGGTCTTCTTCCAAATGGTGCTCTTGGATACACTTTGGACCCTAATAGTGGTCAGTTTTCAGTTAATCTAACTAGTAACTGTAAGTTTAGTGTTGGTGGTTATACGGTCAACTACAGTCCCCCGATCACCGGTGCGATTTCCCAAAATAACCTCGGGGATATAGGTGGTGTGAAGGTGAAAGTAGCGTTGTTTTGGATCGTGATCACAAATGTCAATAGGAATGAAGACCGGCTAGAGTTCAATATTGGGGGTTTAATAAAGAAAAACTTCCCGTTTAATGATTTTATCTCGTGCCCAACATGTAGGTCGTTATGAATGTTGTAACGAACGTTCGATTAGACGGGAATTAGATCGAACCATATTGATGTGATGTAATTCTTGAATGAACTCCTTTGATTAACCAAAAACAAAGTTTTATTTACATATGTTGTGTGTGCTATTTTTAAAATTCTATCTAAACTCGAACCTTTTGATGTTTAAATCATAACGAATTTCGTACATTCACGTTCATCGTTATATATTCTTGGTGGCATCATATCTAGAATTATCATTAAGCTTATAAATTACAAGGATCATGAAAGACTTAAAATCATGACATTAACTATATAAGCTTCTTATTGAGTTAGGGGCTGTTTCACAGCCTCTTAATCAGCTTCTTAATCAGCCTCTTAATCAGCCTCTTAATGATTCAATTATCTGATTGGTTCAACATTTAATAGTTCAGACTGTTTGTTTCGCGAACAAATATTTGAATGGTTCAGACATTTGCCTCTTCATGATTAAACGTTATACTAATGTTGAATGGTTAAGAGGTCTAACGTTGAATGATTAAGACCTCTTATTTATATTGATCAGATATTTGCATTTGAATAGCTAAATGATATACTAGCTCTTAATGGTTCAGAACTCTTAATGGTTCAACACTTAATGATACATACATCTTAATGGTTCAACACTTAATGATACAGACCTCTTATTGGTTCAGCATTTAATCATTCAGAAGTTGTCAAACAGTCTCTTAATCTACAC
Source organism: Flaveria trinervia (assembly GCA_025506515.1). Classification (NCBI taxonomy): domain Eukaryota; kingdom Viridiplantae; phylum Streptophyta; class Magnoliopsida; order Asterales; family Asteraceae; genus Flaveria; species Flaveria trinervia. The sequence goes on from CM046441.1 coordinate 1,918,638, forward strand.
CCAACAAAAAAACAAGTGGTAATTTTTTAACACCCCTAGTATATTTGTAGTGTATTTCAATCTAAATCTACTTCATGTTTCAATTGATGCTCAAGCCAAACACCACTTGGGTGAGAGGCGTACACCTATGCTACCAGACCAATACCGGTGGTTGTAAACAATGGGTTAATAATCGAGCAAATAATGATGATCAATGTGGTGGTTATAAGAAAAACATTCATTTGGTGTTTGATTCACCTAAGATAACAAGCTATGTCTATACGTAAGAATGTGACATCTAGACAAGCCTTGTGATCACACACATACCGAGTAAAGAGGGTAATGGTCAAGTGAGTGTGAGCAAAAGTGTCGTAACGTAGGTGGCATCTAGACAAGCCTTGTGATCATACACATACCGAGTAAAGAGAGGTAATGGTTTAGTTAGTTTGAGCAATATATTATTAATAACGAATAAGGCAAATAGGCTACTTTTCCTCCCGTTACTACTATGAGTCGGCTCACAAGATCCCAACCACAACCTCTCTTATGAAGGGGTGGCGCGGTGTTCGCCACGCCTCACAGCCAGGTGGCACACTCACACCCCCTCTCACGATGGTCTTAAAATAACAGACCTTAAGGACATCTTGATGGTAAGTGCCCTCCCCTTTAATATGAGTCATACATGTAAAATGGATTTGATACATATGATTTAAACCGTACAAGTTCAAAACTAACTAATAGAATAAATCTAATGAAATTATTTGAAAAAGATGATTAAATTTTTTTATGTATGAGATGAAAATGAAGCCATGATGATCAATCTTAGTTAAGACTTTTGTTTGTCTTCAAATTTCATAGACTTACTTTTTGGTAGTGTTAGGGTCCGGTTTGTGTTTAGGGAGAAACCAGTATCCGTTTCAAGGTTACGAACCACATAAAACCTTGCGGGTATGAGGGTCGCCAGGTAGGGACGGGAACCGGTGTTAAGTCGGTTCGTACCCGGGTTTTTTATATATAACAATTCTAGTTTTTATTGTTAATAAAGTATACGTGATGTTACTCTTTTTATCCATGCTGAGCACTTGAAGAGTTGAGACTTGAGCCTACACTTTATTAGTTTCAAAGCATTAATGGACCAAATTGAAACAATGCTTATCTTCGTGTAGTCATGCACAAATCGGGTTTTGGGCCGGACCTGGAACCGGGTTCAAACCGAGTTCGGTCCAGTCGGGTTTTTTTGTACGCGTGTATTGGTGAACCCGGTCGGTTCACTTGCAGGAAAACCCTACCCGTCATACCCGGGTCGGGTCGGGTCTGGAACCGAGTCCAATATCAGGTCAAATACCGTGTTCAATATCGAGTCTAATACCGGGTTCACTTCGGCTTTAGACCGGGTCCGGGTAGGGTCGGGTCCGGGTCCTGGTAGGATCGGGTTTTAGAAATTTAAAAAAAACCCAAACCGGGTTGAAACCGCCGTGTGGTTTAGAGTTCGACGAGCCAATTTCAACATCGTTATAATAGGTTTAGTTAGAGTTTGTTTGAGCCGGTTCTCTTTACTTCCCTTTTCTTTGAGTTCTCTAATAACCTACTTCATTTTCTTTAATATGGACAACATATCCTCTCATAAAAAAAGTTTTTACATTTAGATGTGTAACATAAGTCAACCAGTACATAAAATCATGTCTATAACAATTTTTGCTACTAACAATGTTACACACAAACAACTAAAATATAATATAAGATCAAATAATATTCCATCTATGGGATTAGAAATTTAGAACAAAGTTTGTTCAGATGAACAAGATGTATCATCTTAATTCACCATCATAGTTTAACTTCAGGTTCGATTTTCCAATGAACTTACTGTCGACGATTCTTCTGTTTCAAGAGTAGATCACGTAGATCAGCTGCGTCAATCTGGTTCGATTGGCCTTCTGGTTTATAGTAACCGGTTACAGGATCCGGACCCATGGAGTTGATACTTTCGGTTCCTCGCCTCCTTTCTTCACCATTGCAACGCCGCTGCCCCTCAAGCTTCCAGATGCATTTTGATTAGCTGTTGCGGTGTATCCACGTCTATAATTCCATAATTCAAATCGACTATCAAAATTCAGATCTTAATTATTAATAATATAATTTAATTTTTTAAATCAAAATAGTTTTCCATAAATTAAGAAGATATTTTTTTATTAATGTTTATTTTAAGAAATAATTTTAAATTTCTTTTTGAAATATCAAAGTTTTTTCAAATAGAAAATATTTTAAAATTAATGTTTTATAAAATAAAATTTTAATAAATAGAAAATAAATAGAATTGGGATTTATGAAGAAAAAATTCTAAAAATATTCTTTTAAATTTTTTCTTATTAATTATTTTAAAACCTTTGTATTAAAAATAAAATTTTCATTTCTATTTATAATAAGGAAGATTTCAGTAATAATTTATCTTAGAATATTCTTTTATAATTCATAAACTTTTATAGTATTTAATATTTTATATTTAACCTGTGTAATATACGGGTTAACTAAAGTTAGTAAAAAATATAAATCAGTACAAGACTATAAGCACAAAACATAACTTAGAAAATACTTCATCTTATATAATAATAATTAAAAAAGTTATCATATACAACTGTTTTGTTCTAGGCGTGTTTTGGTATTTCAAAAAAGACCGTCACACCTCAACCTTGACGGCGGAAACGTCGAGATGTGAGGGTTAAGATTGTTCACAACCACATAACGCTATAATTAAATGTAAATATTAAAATTATAAGTTCCAAAAGGAAAATACAAACATAAGTCTCCAACGTGAAATAAGTTCAAACATAAATCAAAACATAACATAACATTTTATTTATTAAACTAGGTCCAAGTCCTAGTTTTATTCAAAGCTTCAAAAGTCCATCTTAAACTTAGGGATTTCCTGAAACATGATAAAATTAAAAGGGTCAACTATAAATAGTTGGTGAGTTTCCAAGGTTTTCATACATAATATGATAAAGTTACAAGTAACAATTCATGTCATATGTTATAAGTTTGTAAGGTTATAGAACACATATCGTTACAACCAAACCTCGACTTGATTACAAGTATATAAGATTGGCTAAGTGTATTTGGTTCCCATGATGAACAAGCATACGTCATCAGGAGCCGACAATACCTCGGCTTTAGCACCAAATAGGCTTGTGAGGCCCAAAGATCTAAGACGTCGCCAGGCTAGCAATAGTTAATGATTGTAAACAAAAATATGTATCTCATATAAACACTTACAATACACAAATAACCATAACAAAAAAATATGAATTGCAAATGCTTTACAAGTCTAAACGTTTAGAAGTGTGTTAAGTATAAGTAATCATGTTTCACCCCAAATTAGTGTGAAAAGATAAAAAGGGGGCAAGGAAAACTCACTTGACGAAATAAGTATAAGAATGAAGATTATTAGTGAAATAATAATAAACGTTCCAACGCAATCCTTCACAAGACACCTAAATATATACATATTCACAATATTTAAGTTTAATAAGTTAACGAGAACTAGGGTTCAATTGGGTATTTGGGGGTGTTCTTATAAGTGCATCAAATAATAATAAAATTTAATAACATAATATTTATATATTTTAAAGAAAAATGTCATTGAATCATTTATAATAATTAATAGAGTTTAAGTATGAAATTTGAATAATTATTTGAAATAACCATAATTTATACGATATTAATTTAATGGAAAAGTTTGGATCAATAATAATTTATTAATTATTATTCACATAAAAGTTATCCAAGAGTAACATTTGTTAAAAGGTTTATTATCTAATCATATATATATACACATATATATATATATATAATTAAAAAAAATTTGCAGAAAATATCTTGATGTCCTTAAAAATATTTAAAATTCATAAAAGTCATTTTTACACTTATATGAAAGTACTATATTTTAATTAAAGCTAAAAAAACCTTTAAAAAAATACATGAGGGTGTCCGGGTTCGAACCCGAGACCTCATGGATAAGGAGACAATGTCTTAACCAGTGAACCAGGGCCATGGCCTTGGTATCACTTGGTTTTTAAGTCTTATAAACATAACCCCAAAAGAACATCCCCAATTCGTGTGAACCCTAAATCGAACGAATCCAAAATTGAGCAATGATTCGTGAGTTTTAACCCAATTAACCTTAGGGCTTTTGATCCCTAAGTGTAATCGAGTAGATTGATGTGTTAAACTTACCTGATTTTGATCGATTTGCGGTGTTTTAAGCTTGGACTTGTCTCGGTTATCTCACGAAGAACAGGTGCCTAGCAATCGGTTAATTGAATTAATGTTTTATGAATTTGCGCTTACAGTGAGTTTAAAAAGATCGAAGGGAACATTAGCCCTATGTTATATAGCCTTGATTTGTTTGTTGAGATGCCGAACGAGTCCCGGTTCGTGTTCGACCACCTCAGTTACAATTAGGTGTTTAATTGATGATTTAACTCGAATTAACTATGCATTAAGCTTGGAAATGATTATTCGAACGTTTCTATACGTTTAATTTAATTAATCATCAACATTTGTACGTTAAACGGTTATATGTCGATCGAGATGCGTGTTCGGTTTGAAACCCTTCAATACCGAGCTTTAATGTTCAATTAAGTATCGGGTTCAAGTCCGAGGAGTCTTCCTGAGTCGATTAGCGTATCGGTTTGTTAAAAACGAGCCGTTTTTTCATGGTTTTCGTAGTGGCCGGAGGCCGCCGGTGACAGGCCGGGATTTGGCCGGAAAATCGGGCAGAAAAGGGGGGTTTGGTTTGGATTTAAAATTTTACACAAATGGTCCCTGTTGTTTATGTTTTTGTTATTTTATGCTAAAAGTTTCTTTTAAAGTTTTAAAATTTGCATTATAACCCCCTAGACTTTATTACCTTAAATTTTAAACACCTTAAGATTATTAACTTTATAAATTATTATAAGTATCATTATTATTATAAATTTTATTATTATTACTAATATTATTACTATTATTAATTATTATTAGTATAATTATTATTATTGTTATTAACATTAAAATTTACAATTGTTATTATTATTTTATTATTATTATTATTATTATTACATACTAAATTTAATTGCTAACACTATTAACTTTTAAATTAAAGGAGATACTAGACTCGATGTCACTATCTATTCTCAAGTTTTGTAGTAGTACGGCAGTCTCGTTGACATCTAGTCGGATCTCAGTATCGAACTCACCCAAAGTGTCAAATCATTGACGTCGATCGCGAATTTCTTGGAATGAGATCATCTTGTTGTGAACCTTTTGGCTTAGTGCATCGGCTACAACATTTGCTTTACCAAGATGGTAACGAATATCACAATCATAGTCACTAATCAACTCCACCCAACGACGTTGTCTCATGTTGAGATCTTTTGATTGAAAACGTGTTGAAGGCTTTTGTGAGCGGTGTAGACTATACATTGCGTACCATACAGGTAGTGCCTCCAAATCTTCAACGCATATACAGAATTTAAAATCTCACAACCAAAAAAATTAGAAGTGAAACATTCCATTGGTTTTACAATTCATTACTCACTCAAACATAATTTTATTTGACAATCATGCTAGTTTCTCAATTTCATCCCATTCCATTTCATTCCTTACAACCAAACACCCCATTAAAATATGTCGCTCTCCTCCAATCCAGCTTCCAGATCACCCATAGATGTCCGCGGAGCATCCATCGAAGATGGTCTTGTTATTTTAGAACTAGAAAAATCAAAACTGATGTTATTTCATAAAGAAACATTAGTGTATGATCAACTTTTATTTCAACAATCTTTAAATGGTAAAATAAATATAACGTCATTTACATGCTTGTAATTTAACTAATTCTCGACTCTTGTTGAGGAACACTAGGTGACCAGAGGCGTCGTATGAACCCAAATTTCAAAACAAGTCGAGAACTTGTGGTCATATCTATCATCATAGGCGAAGCTTCTATGGGGCCAGTGCCCCCCACCTCCCCCGCTTTTTTCCATTAGTAGTTTTAATTTTTGGTTCGTTAGTGTAACTTTTTGGTCCGGTAGTATAATCTTTTTATAAATATAGAATTCGTCCTCTTAAAATAATTTACTTCCCCCTCTCACACACACTCACCAAAGTGTGGTTCAAGATCCGCCACTGTGTATCATATAACATGCAGTCTACATCACAACTAATTAACATAGTTATAATCATTTATATAATTTTTAATATATATTTTTAATTTGTATCCAATTGTTGGTATGTGATGTGAGACATGCCAAGTTGAGCTGGGGTCAATAAAAATGTATTGACACAAAAAAGAAAAAATCAATTGTGGGTGGCTTATTACATGTACTACAAACAACGTATCATAAGTGTGTGTGGGTCATAGGGTTTGTGATGGTCAATTGTTTTCCACATAAATTGTCCACTAATGTAGTTGCCTCGTTTCTTCTTAACATATGCGCCGCTTCTTCTTGCATTTATGATGTTATAACTTATAATAAGCAATAAAAATTAACATAAGAACATACACGTGTGATTACTTTTAATCTAAATTTAATAGTTACCGGTGAAAAGAGTGGAGTTAAAAATACAAGTAAATGTTATACTAATATAACTGCTTTCAAACCTATTGGATAAATAATTAACATATATAATCACTATGTTACAATTTTAGCTACTTAATATTGTTTCTTTCTATTGTTCTTTATTTTGCTTCTTAAGTTTTGTTCTGTTCTTTTCCTTTTCAATGTTGTTGTTTTATCATTTACTAGAATCATAAACTATCATTTTATTTAGATATTTACTATTTACTATATAATTTCTTTTATCGACTTGGATGGAAGGTAGATCCAATATGAGAATACCACTTCATACGACTAGAGGTGCACAAAAACCTGAACAAGAGCGGTTAAATCCGAGCATTTCTCCCTAAAAAGCTGAAATCAACCTTATTTGATTTTAGGACCCCGCCCCCTTTTTTTCATTCGATCATAATCAACGTAGCCCAAATCAGCTTGAGACTAGAATCCATTTTATACATCTTCACATAAAATTAAATGAATCTGATTACTTTACATGTCGCTCATGCAAAAACGAATAGAAATTATGAATCAAAACCGGATCTTTTTATCAGTTGGGTTTTTAGTTTTGACTTTGCCTACCACCCAACCAAAGCAAAATTAGTATTATGTTATATCATGTTATAAAATGTATGTTTAAAATATCTTAAAGAAAGGATAGATTCAAAACAATAGTAAAGTAGTAACATATTTTAATCGAATGGTCTGGAATTAAAAAGATTCCACCTGCATATATCTGTATATCATAATCATAATATGGTCGACAAATGTTCACGACTTTATGTTCCAGCTTCCATATAACCTAACATACAAGTAGACCATCCAATTATTTATGTTTTTGCTTATCTAGTTATTATATTATGTTATCTAAATAATCGATACTTTAAACGTTATTATTTAAATGGTTTAAAAATTTTAAGCCATTTTAATAACATCTCTGTTTTGGGATTTATAATAAAAATTCCTAAATATGTATATTTACCAGATATTTTTAAAGTTCAAACCCTTTTATTAAACTTAATAAATTTATTGTAAACGAGTGATGAATTTAGTACACCTCAAATAAGGTATTGTCAAACAAGTGTAATTCCCAAATATGCATATTTATCAAATATTATCAAGGTTCAAATCCTATTATTAAACTTAAATTTATTGTAAACGAGTCATGTATTTAGTAGACCTTAAAATAAGGTATTGTTACAAAAAAATCTAGTTTCTAGTTGTAAATTTACATCGTTATACACGATAACACTCAACTCTCAATGTCATAAAAATAAACAATATACAATTCTGCTACACAACTGAAATTTAAAAAAAAAAAAAAGAAAAAAGAACAAATTTCTTGCGTTGATATATAATGGGCGGTTACTATACAAATTGTTTTTTTTCTTGTGAAGCATACAAAGTTCATCTCTACGTGATTAATTTTTATATTTGTGTTATAATTCAATCCGTAACGTTCATTTTTGCATGATAAATTCGTATGTTTCTCACGAAATAAACATTTTGTACCATAATCTTTCACCCGATAGAACAAAACTAAAGAAGATACAAGTTCTTCATGAACAAAACTAGTTACACCATCATCATCTGGTGCATATACATCCGATGAACAAAACTAACCATTTTCATTCATCTTCATCTTCATCTTCATCTTCATCTTCATCTTCATCTTCATCTTCCACTAATACACATACTCATCAATTCTCATAAACATTCAGTTCCGTCGGTTCTTCTGTTTCATCAACAGCTCCCGGAGCTCCGCCGCGTCAACCTCCTCCGAGTGCCCCTCCGGCTTGTAGTATCCGGTCACCGGATCTGGAACCCACGGCGTCGACTTCTTCGGATCCTCACCTCCTTTCTTCATCATCGCAACTCCACTCCCCCTCACGCTTCCGTACACACTCCCCTGTGTCGCCGTAGCAAATCCACGTCTGTTCAGATCATTCATCATTAGATCATCATATAATCGTATAATCCAATCAAATCACTCAGCGTATTAACAAATCGTTAGATCAGATGATCGTATATCAAATCAGATCAAATCACAGTGTTTATGATTTATGAACTTATAATTACCTGACGGCAATTATATCGGCGACGAAGGTTGAGATACGCTTAACGCTAGCCATTGCTTCGAATGATGCTTTCAGTCGAATGAATCGAAGCTTCTAGAATGAATGAATGAGAGCTTGTGTTGCAGAGTTGAAGAAGATGTTGTAGAGTTTATTATTGTTATTGATGAACGAAGGTGAAAGTGTTGGGCTATTTATAGATGGTGGGAGGAAGATGGGCCGAAAGTGGGCCGGGTCGAAGTGACACCTGGCGTCCGTAACACGTTATGAAGGGACGTTTTCTCTCTTAATGGCCGGCGATTTTTGTTATACTTAAAAATAGAGTTTGAGCTCGACTCGTTTCGAGAATCTCTAAGTTCCTGTTGTCAACTAATTGTCAAACTCAAGTTCAACTCGGGTTTGATAAGGCTCCGTTCGTTTTGTGCTTTTTATTTATCCAATCTTGAGTATCTCTCAACCGGCTCTACTCGTTTCCATCCCTACTTCTGTGGGTGGCCCCAAGTTTGGAATTGACGGAGGCGAACGGATAAACGAGCTTTCCTTATAGAACATGTCAACCCTAGTGCCCCAAGCTTTGATGTTTGAGTAATAAAGATGATTAAATGGGCCAATGATTCGTAAATTATATAATTAAGCGTTCAGAAAAAATAATCTGTAGCAACGCACGAAGATAGATCCAACGTGTTGATATTATTATATGATGTGAGATATGACATGTTGGGTTGGGATCCATCAAAAAATTATTGACACATGAAATAGAGAATCAATTATGGTGGCGGATTATATAGACTATGAACGATGTATCAATTGCCATGTGTGTGTGGGTCATAGGATTATTTGTGATGGCGAATTGTTTTATATCTGAACTAAATTAGAGTTCATATATTACATGAGTGAAATAAATAAAATATATTTAAATCACTAGTGTTATGAATATTTTAGTTTTTATTTGTTATTATCTATTGATAAATAAAAATATAATGAATATTTAAAAGTTATAACACATAATGAATTAAAATTATTACTCTATATTTAATGTGTATAAATAAATTATTAAAATAACTACATTTATATTTTATTGTTTAATAGTTTAGTTTACTTATTTACAATAAATATCATTTAATATAAGAGAGAAATAACACAAATATAAATATAATTTTTAAACATATTTTAATTAAAAAGAAAAATCAAATTAATTGTTTTAATTTTTTTATTTATTATGAGAGAGAGACGAGAAAATATTTTTTTTTTGATATGCTAAAATGATAACATGTGTCATTTGATATGCTAGAATAATAACACGTATTTTAAAAAAACCTTCTTTTATTATAAGGTATAGATTCGTCAACTAGTGTACTTGCGTCGCTTCTTCTTTGCCATTTATTATTTTATAATAAGCAACAAAAGCTTTAACATAAAGAAAACATACATATGTTATTACTTTGCTATATAACTAAATATAGAAAACTAGAATGTTAGCGCGCACGTTGCTACAAGAACACACGAGAGAAAGATTTACTTGAAAGAAATAGCAACGATTGTGGCACAAAGAAGTCCAATCATCTTAATAAAAACTTGAACATTTGCTTTAATAGGAATACAAACAACATATAAATGTATCGAGCTATATCAACATGTTATTAGAATTATTTAATTGGAATGAATATATTTGTATTAGAGTTAAGTTCAGTTTTGCTCCCTAAAATCTGACAAGAATAACTATTTTCATTCAAAAGATTATAAACATCAATTTATCTATAAATGTTTCGTAAAAAGTTTTATTAGTTGTTTCAGCTTAAATATAAAATTATGAAGCTTTTGAACTAAAATTGAAACAATTTATGAAACTTTTGAAGGTAAATTGATGTTTCTAAACTTTTGGAGCAAAATAGTTACTTTTGTCAAAAGTCAAAAAGGAAAATAGAAATTAACTCTTTGTATTAATTAGATAAATATAGTAGTTGAGGATAATTTGAAGGACTAAAGGTGTTAGACATGAATAGTAAAACTTGAAACCCCTACCCTAGAACACAAAGATGTGTAGTTGTATGGTGAGCGGTAAAACATTAACCAAAGTTGTTAGCATTCATAGCATCAACTAAAGAAATTTATCCAAAGAAAAGCAAACAACAGTAAACAATGAATTAAATAACAAAGTCCTAAAGCAAGAAAAAGAAATCAAATGGCAACATACCAAAATCGCAAACCCTAGTGAAAGAATCACCTAATCCACCTTACGAATACGCCTTCCGTTGCACCAAGTCAACTCCTTTCGTATCTTCCATCTTTCCACCATCGGTTCCTTCGATCTTCAGGTTTTAGGTGAGAGAAAATGATAGAAAAGATTGACACCGGTGGATGAGGTGGTGATTTGATGAGAGATAGCAGAAAGAGGTGGAGAAGATACGTGATGCATATAGCCTCAAGGCCAACAATGTAATTTTAACATGGACGTCGACGTTTACTGTAGCCACAGACATAGATGATTATTATAGTATATAATATATAATATACCGGTAAGAATAGTGGAGTAAATAATATAACTAAATGTATTCATATATGTATCTCTAGAAAGTAAAAAGTAGCTTCTATCATTATGTGAACTCGTTAAACATTTTTTTTATTTTATATTTTTCATCTTGCTTGCATGTGTTACAATTGTAACTCTTGAAGATTTTTTTTTCATCAAGAGACATATGTTTGACAGTATATGTAATATCTATGGTTGACAGTAGACACATGTTCACGATTTATGTTCCAACTTCCATAAAACCTAACCATACAAGTCAGGTATGCAATTATAATTGATTTTCCTACTTTACTGCTTATATTATATTATATAAACAACAATATTATAAGGGGCTATTTAAATAAATGATTTTAACTTTCCAAAAAAATATTAACCGGATCCAGTATAAAACATGTCTGTTTGATAATTATAATGTAAAACTCTAAAAGAAAAAATATTATTGTAATATCACTTTAGACGGTAGAGTAAACAAACAATATCATAAACAAACAATATCATAAACAAACAATATCATAGTGATGATCGGCTTATAATAAAAATAGAGTTAGACTTGTCACAATCGAATGTAATTTTGGTAGGGTAAATACCAAAAATCAATAAAAATTGAGTTTTTAGAGAAAGTTTCTAAATTTATTTGTTTATTATTTTTCACGTATTTAAAGAATTTTAATATATTCAAATTAAGATGGTAGAATTTATATATTTTTTTTGAGAAAATTAAGGAATTTAATACAGTAAAATTATGTTACATAACATAACTTTTTCTTAATAAAAAAGAAACTTCAGTTTTTATAATATATTATACATCCTTTAAATATGCATATTTGGGCTTCTTTTTTATAAATACTACAAAAACACATCTACTTACGTTTGGACAACGAAATTTTAAGTTCAGTTTGAAAAAGCAGAAGATGGTGGGTAGAGGTGGCATGCCACATAGCAGTTTTTCACTGTTTATTCACTTGTAAAATTAACATAGTTAATTAAAAGCTATGTAAAATTAAGAATATGTTAATAAGCTATCAATTTAAAAAAACTCATCTAATCGATGGTATTTAATTTACAAATCAATAACGCTCGAATTATAGGTTTAGAGGATTCACAACTGGTTTGTATTTATGTAAGTGTATTTTCTTATATTATATGATATGATTATAAGTGGTTGTGAATAAAGAATATGAGAAATTTATTGTTAAATTTGTATTTTTTGAAAACATTATTCAAAACCACATAAAATTTTTAATATATTTTAAGTGGTCGTAAGTGAAATTGAGAAAAAAAATAATGATAAAATTGAAAAAAAGATAAATAATGATTTTTAGTATAATTTTTTTCACGTCTGGTTAGTAATAATTTATCACTGTCCAAATTTTTAAGTAATTATATAAATAAAGATAAAAAAAATAAGTTGTAAATTTCTTAAACATTACACAATACACACATCATCATCAGATTCTCTAAACTTCAGTGTTTTTGCGACTGGATTGGACCGGCTAGTCCGACCGGTTCGACTGAGAATCGATCCGGTGGCCGGTCCGGGTCGCTATGAATCGGTTTTGAACGGTCGAACCGGCCGGTTCTTCCCGAACCGCTGGTCAGACTAGGAAACCGTACCGGTTCGGACTGGTTTTTGATTTGTTTTATTTTAATGGGTTAAAACGGAATGTTAAATTATAAATTAGTGTGTTAGATATACAAATATAATTAAGTTTTTTATATAACTATAAAATATATATATATATATATAAATCATATATAAATTACTAATAGTTAACTACATATATAAATATAATTAAAATATAATTAAATCCGGTACAACCGATCCGACCCAGTCCAACCACCAAACCAGTAAAACGCCCGATTCGACGTCCGATCCGGTTATGAAAACATTACAAAAATTTCATTAAAAAAAGAAAAAAAAAGGCTTACGCCACACAGATATATAAGTAAATAACCACCAATACTTTTATTAATACTTTTATTAATAGAACGATTCAAAATACTAGAAGTACACAGAAACAAAATCGTTCACTGGTGCTAATTGCTAAACACCAATATTAGTTACTACTTACACCATCATCATCATCGTCATCACGATTCTGGTGCATATACATCCGATGAACAAAACTAACCATTTTCATTCATCTTCATCTTCATCTTCATCTTCCAATAATACACATACTCATCAATTCTCATAAACATTCAGTTCCGTCGGTTCTTCTGTTTCAACAACAGCTCCCGGAGCTCCGCCGCGTCAACCTCCTCTGAGTGCCCCTCCGGCTTGTAGTATCCGGTCACCGGATCCGGAACCCACGGGGTCGACTTCTTCGGATCCTCACCTCCTTTCTTCATCATCGCAACTCCACTCCCCCTCACGATTCCGTACACACTCCCCTGTGTCGCCGTAGCAAATCCACGTCTGTTCAGATCATTCATCATTAGATCATCATATAATCGTATAATCCAATCAAATCACGCATCATATCACTCGATCATAACAAATCGTTACATCAGATAATCATATAATCATATAATCCAATCAAATCACACATCACATCACTCGATCGTAACAAAACGCTACATCAGATAATCGTACAATCAAATCAAATCACACAACGCATGATTCATTACCTGACGGCAACATCGGCGATGAAGGTTGAGATACGCTTGACGTTGGCCATTGCTTCGATTGGTGGTTGGATTCGAACAATCGTTAGAAGCTTCTAGAATGAGTGAGGGCTTGTGTTGTAGAGATGAAGATCGATGGTGTATAGGGTTATGAACTTATGATGAATGAAGAGGACTGTGTGGGGGTATTTATAGAGAGTGGAGGGGAAATGGGCCGAAAGTGGGCCGGGTCAAAAGTGGACACCTGGCGTCCATAAGGCGTCATGAAGGGGCGTTTTATCTTTTAACGGTCGGCGACTTTTGTTTAAACTTTTTAAGGGGACAATCACTTGATTAATACGTTTTCCATAGCATTTTATATTAATAATAGGTTACTATCCTGTATATTACACGAGTTGAATAAATAAATTAATAAGTAATTAGTAATAAAAATTTATAAATTACAAAATCATGTTTTAAGATAAAATATGATTATAATTACATATAAATAATTATTTCAAGTAAATATACAATAGATAGGTTATAGATAGATAGATAGATAGATATATAGATAAATAGATAGTCTAGTTAAACAGATTATAGCTAGTAATAAACACGAAAATTTAAATTACGATATTTTAATATAAGATATGTATAAAATTATATATACGTCATTGTTTAAGAGATAAAACAATTATACTATTTTTAAATCTTTTATCTAAATAGTTTCACTTTCAAATATTTGTTTAAAGATTTTATTATCAAAATTTATTGTTTATAAAAATCTTGTTCATTAAAAACTCAAGTTTTCAATTATTTTGGTTGATTTAATAAAACTACTTTTAGAAAATTCTATATTTTTTATAGTTATTTTAAAAAAGGACTAATTTAAAATATTTTATTTCAAAAAGGTTCAATGTTTTAGAAAATATATGAATTTAAATTTTCTTAATAAAATTTATTTTTAAAAACATAGTTTGATTTTTAAAAAATATAGATGAGAGAGCAAAATATATCAATTGATCAAATTAGTTTTTATGAATAAAGAGAAATTGTTTAAGTTTTTAAATTACTTTAATAATCTTTTGGAGGGAAAATAAAATAAGAATGTTTAGAAAAGTAACAAGTGTAAAAAAAAATGGTTTAAGAATATGAAAAGTGAAAAAAATCTTTTTTATTAATATTTATTTATAGATCATTGATTATAGATTATAGGTTTTTGACTCAAATATTTAAGGGTAAGATAACTTTACTTTATTGAAAAAAATATATATTTTGAGTTTAAATCTCAACAACAAATGAGGATTGCAAGTTGGGTCAGAAGGTTTAAGGTTTTAAATGTAAGATGGGTTTGCTTCTAAGAAGAGGTGCAAACGAGTCGAGTCTAAGCTCGTATAAACTCGAGCTTGGTTTTTTTTGTTTAAGAGAGCTTGAGCTCGATTCGTTTCAAGCTTCTTCTTTAAAAATGGAACTAGGCTTGTCAAATACTTTTCAAACTGGGGTTTGGCTCGTTTATTATTAGTTATTATCTTTATTATTTTGGTTACTGTTATGTGTATTTAAAATTGTACACTTTATATATATAACATTTTACTAATTTTTTAATTGTTTTTATCACAATTTTACATATAATAAAACTATTTTTATAAATATATTTAATCAATCAATAAAAAATATATATAAGTAAAAATCTCGTTTAGCCTCGCGAGCAATCTCAAGCTTTATGTGTAAAGCTCAACTCAGGCTCAATAAGTAAATAAAATTTTTTTTTATACAAATGTACAAGCTTTTCTTAACATGTTAACATGGTGCCCCAAACTCTTTACTCCAATAACAAAAATAATTGATAGGGACAATGGCCCGTCAATTATCGAATTAGCTATTAAAAAAATTATATAGCAACTCATAGAGACCCGATGTGTTTAATATTGTTATATGATGTGAGATATCACATGTTGGGTTGGGATCCATCAAAAAATTATTGACACATAAAATAGAGAATCAATTATGGTGGCGGATTATATGGACTATGAACGATGTATCAATTGTGATGTGTGGGTCATAGGATTATTTGTGATGGTCAATTGTTTTATATATGAATTCGTCCACTAGTGTACTTGCGTCGCTTCTTCTTTGCCATTTATTATTTTATTATAAGCAACAAAAGCTTTAACATAAAGAAAACGTACATATGTTATTACTTTGCTATTCAACCAAATTTAAAAAAAAGTTTACCAGTAAGAAGAGTGGAGTTACAAATATAAACAAACTAATTCATATATAATCAGTGATGGAATTTGAATCATACTATAAGTGATGTCGGGGGCGAAAGTAATAATTTTTAAGGGGAACGAACTCTAAAAAATTTAAAATTTTTGAGTAAATTACTATTTTTGTCCTTCAGATATGACGAAAATCACGAGTTTAATCCAATAATTTATTTATTACACTGACGATCCAATAGTTTCAAGTTCTGTTTCAATTCACCCAACTCACTAACACCATTATAATAATTCTGTTAGAATATTATAAATTCACAATATTACCCTTATGATTAAATATAAAATAATAATAAAATCTTTATAAATAAGCCATCATCTTTATCATCTTGTAATCTTTATCATCTTGTCATCTTCATCATCTAAACCTAAACTATATCTCATCCACCACCACCACCATTATCATTCCTAACAAGTCCACCACCACCCACTACCACCATTATCATTCCCAACAATACCACCATCATCATAGTTCAAGAGCCCCTACCCCCACCCCGTCTCTCTCTTTATCTCTCTCATCTAGAAATAAAGAACCATCGACCGCCACCCCCAACCCCTAGGCTACCTTCGAACACCATCGCCACCTCCAAGCCACTTGACCGCCACCTCATGTCGCCACTCTGGCCACCACCCCCACATTATCTCTCTACCACTAGATCCACCCTCCTCTACTGTAATTTTGACAACAATACCACCAAATCTGCCCCATCGCCGGCGGTTTTAGATAATTAGTGGCCGATTTTGGTGGTGGATGGTGATTTTAGGTGGTGGTGAGCGATGGTGTGGTTGCGGTTGAATAGGAAGGGAGAGAAAGGGAGGATGAGGTGGGTTAAGGGAGGTGGGGCCGGATTTGGTGGTGGCCGATGGATTTCAGGTGGTGGTGGTGAGCGATGGTGGTGGTTATCTAAGGTGGTGGTGGTGCGGGAATGTTAAAAGAAAACATAAAAGCATGTGTGTGTGTATCTGAGAGAGAGAGAGAGGAGAGAGAGAGAGAAGAAAGAGAGAGACAAGAAGAAACAAATGGGGTTGGGATAGGGAAGAGGTATTTAATCAACAAAGGGCAAAAGAGTCTTTTTATATGTTAACAGAATGAACACTAACAGTGTTAGTAACGTGGATGAAATAAAAAAAAAACCTAAAACTATTAGACTGACAGTGTAACAAATAAACTATTAGACTGACAGTGTAATAAATAAACTATTAGATTGAACCCGTGATTTTCGTCAAATCTCATGGACGAAAATAGTAATTTACTCAAAAAATTTACACTATCAGATTGAAAATTACACTGGCTAATCGAAAAGCAACACTACGAACAAAAAAAAGAGGGGGAAGGGGGAGGGGGAGGGGCGGGGCCCCCCCTCATGCCCTCAATAAGCTTCGTCCATGATCATCAGGTCTTACGATTTGAACTTATTGAACTTTTTTTTGTTACTTTTTCACGTTGCCAACATGGGTTACAATTGTAGAACTTCAAGATGTTTTTTTCCGCTTCATTTTGTACAATATTATTGTGAATGCATAATACCACATTTACAATAATTCTAAATACATTTTTGTTAATACCACATTACCACTAGACACAACTAATTCTAAATACATTTACAATAGGTTACAACTAACCCTTTTAATTTGTATAATTACAATTAACCCTTTTAATTTATATAACAATGCTACTAAAATCTTCATGATAGGACTCGGGTTCTTGTAACAATGCCATGAGAGGGTGGGTCTAGTTCAGACCTTGGCGAGAACATGAAAAAAAACTATTTTTTTCTTTTTCGATCATGATTTGAACTACAAGTCTACAACCACAATAACTCTAGCTAGGGGGCCAAAGATTGTAGCTCCAAGGACATTATGACGCTCAGTATCAATATCATTTTGTTATGATAAATCATAATCGATGCATACATAATAGTATAATGACATGGAGTTTTGAAGGAGAAAAAGCTCAAAAAGAACCTTTTGGTATTGGGTATGTGATTTCATTAAGAATAATTTTAACCCTAATAGGTTTGCCCTAAATGGCTATAGTGAACTTTTTAACAATTGACTAACTTTGAATGGGAAGTTAGATCTAATACGAGAATACCACATCATATGACTAGTGGAGCACAAAAACCAAATAGAATCGGGTGAAACCCAGGCCTTTCCCCCTGAACAATCAATTTTCACTTGATCTGGCTAAAGTAAAAACCAATTTGACGGACCATCTTCGATGCAACCTGAATTGGTTTGAGGCCAGGACCCAATTTGTGCACATGTACATATAAATTAGATGAATTTGATTACTCTACGTCTCGCTTATGCTAAAATCCACGAAAGTGAGAACCGAAGCTAAGTTTTCTTTAATCACGATTGGGTTAACCTATTTATCTATTATGAGTTGGGTTCACACTTTTGACTTTAGGTTTCTTTCCACCCATCCAAGTAAAATTAACATTATATTAATTATATCATATATACCTACTCTAATAAAAATGTATTTTAAGATGACACGTGATAACACCACAATTATTTTCATTAATTTTTTTCCGCCCCTCTTTCCTATTAAAAATAAGGGTTGGGTTATACAAACATTCATTTATGTTATTGAGACATCTTATTGTCCCCATCTCTCTCCATGTATCTATATGTATGTATATAAAAATATATAGATGATAAAATAAATTTTGGTGTATCAATAACATACCCTTAAATAATTCCTTTAATTACTAATAATATTCTTTAACACCTTTTACATTAATAATTAAGAAAGAAATCTAATTATTAATGTTATTTCTAAATTAATAAATTTTTTATAAAATAATAAATTTTTCTAAAGCATAAAAATTCTTTAAAAATATGAAATATGTCAAAAATGGTATTTTAAAAAATCATTTTTAAACAAAAAATAATCAATTTGAGAGTTACAATAGGAAAATTTGTAAAAATGGCAGTTTTATGTGGTTTGTTTTATAACAAAATGTTTATTGTTTTGAAAAAAGTTTAAAAATAAAATTTTAAAAAATTGATATTATTGTTTTATTATATATTAAAATATTATTTTATAATTAACAAATTTTGTTATATAAATATTTTTATTATTTAACCCGTGTAATACACAAATTTACTAAAATTAATTATAAATATATTCTAAACATCTTAAAAGTAAGAACATCCGCATCCAATGATTAGGTTGTAATATTAATTAGGTAGTAACATATTATATTGGATGGTTTGGAATTAAAAAGATTCCACCCAAATAATATATAATATCCTATGGTCGACAGTCGACACATGTTCACGATTTATGTTCCAACTTCCATAAAACCTAACCATACAAGTCTAACATCCAATTATAATTGATTTTCCTAACTTGAATGATTATATTATATTATTTAAACAGCGATATTTTTAAAGGGTTATTTAAATTAAAACTTTCCAAGTATTTTGATGACAAAAAAGTTTTAAAAAACGTGTCAATTTGATAGCTACAGGAATTTTTATATGATTCTCCTTTTTTAAAATCATAGCTTACATATATTTTCTCTTTCTAATATATATATATTTATTATATGTTAGACTATTTATCTTGTTTTTACCAATTGATTTTTAAGTATTTATATCATGTTATTATAATTGTTTAAAGTTTTGAAAATTGTGTTTTGTATTTGAATATATAACTTAGATTATTAGTTTTTATTGTTATGAAAAGAAATATTAAACTTTTGTATATGAAGTTGTAGTTTTATATTTATATAGAAGACTCAAACTTGAAAGTATGTGATTGATGTTCTTAAGAAAAAGTAAATGTGTAAAAATAACTTCGTAAAAATATGAACATGATAATCATATAATAACTAATTTTAATATATTATGAAAATACGTAATATATATGTTTTAGATTAGAAAACATGTAATTAAATTTTTAGCTTGGATAAATATGTAATTAATAATTTAGAAGGATGAAATATGTAAATGGACATAATTATAATGTAAAACCGTAGAAAAGATTATGAAACTTAAATTATAGTTACAATAAAAAATTTAGTTACCAAAGTGATTATAAAACTTAAATTGTAGAAAGAAGTAATTAAAAGAAAGTTATGATTATAAACTTGTTATATTTTTTCTCTTAAACGTTTATAACTTTTTTATACATTACTATTAATTTTTTTAAATTACATCATAAAATCAAGAATTGATTTATTTTTATTTTAGTATAATATTCATACATTACATATATGCATGCAACACATCATATTATATGCATGTTGTATCATAATGCTATATGTAGTATTAACTTGTAAAATGATACACCAATAGTGTTTTGTTTAGTTACATCATAAAGAATTTATGGTTCAACGGGCCAATTTTTTTCAAAAATAATAATGTATGAAAAACTTATGCACACTTAAATAAAAAAAGAGTCAGGACATTTGGACTTTGTACAATCGAAAGTAATTTTGGGAGGGTAAACACCAAACTAATAAACTATTTAATTTTTACAGGAAGTTAAAAAAATTATTTTTCTAAGGATTTAAAAATATTTAAATTAGATAACCGAATTTCTTTTATATTTTTGGGAAACCTTAAGAAATTCAAGACAGTAAAGTTACGTTACAAAACGCTTTGTTAGTAATAAAGAATTTTCAGTTTTTATAATATATAATGTTTGGGAATCCTCTTTAAAAAAACTACAAAAACACATCAAGTTCACATTAGATACGCTAGATTTTTATTAAAAAAAGAAAAGAAAAAAATAAACCTTTAGCAACACAGAGATACATTAATAATAATAATATAATAATAATAATAATAATAATAATAATAATAATAATAATAATAATAATAATAATATAATAATAATAATAATAATAATAATAATAATAATAATAATCGATACTTTATTAATTGAATGATTCAAGATACACTATAATAAACAAGGAAACAAAATCGTTTATCGATGCTAAACACCAACAATACAATCGTATGATTCGTATCCGATGAACAAAACTAACTATTTTCATTCATCTTCATCTTCATCTTCCAATAATACACATACTCATCAATTCTGATAAACATTCAGTTTCGTCGGTTCTTCTGTTTGAACAACAGCTCCCGGAGCTCCGCCGCGTCAACCTCCTCCGGTTGCCCCTCCGGCTTGTAATATCCGGTCACCGGATCCGGAACCCACGGTGTCGATTTCTTCGGATCCTCACCTCCTTTCTTCATCATGGCAACTCCACTCCCCCTCACGCTTCCGTACACACTCCCCTGAGTCGCCGTAGCAAATCCACGTCTGTTCAAATCATCCAAAATCACAGATCATCATACAATCATATAATCATATAATCCAATCAAATCACTCAGCGTATCAACAAATCGTTAGATCAGATGATCACATAATCGAATCAAATCAAATCAAATCAAATCAAATCAAATCACACAGCATAACAACGTGTAATTACCTAACGGCAATGACTGTGAGTTGATCGGCGATGAAGGTTGAGATACGCTTAACGGTAGCCATTGCTTCGATTGATGATTTCAGTCGAACGAGTCGGAAGCTTCTAGAATGAATGAATGAGACTAAGAGCTTGTGTTGCAGAGTTAGAGAGTTTGTTATTGTTATTGATGAATGAAGGGGAAAGTGTTGGGGTATTTACTATTTATAGAAGGTGAGAGGAAGATGGGCCGAAAGTGGGCCGGGTCAAAAAGTCAAAATAAATAAAAAGTGAAGAGACGTTTTCCTCTTTAACGGCTGGCAGTTTAAAGGTCGTTGAAGACTTGATTAAACATGTTACTTCTAGACTCATCTATTATTTGTGGTGTTAAACGAGTCATAGTTGTGATGCATGACGGAGTTCGAATGAATATATAAAATTGGGTCGAAAGTCACGAGACTTAAAAACCAAAAAAAATCTTAAATAATCAAGGTTTCATGTCAATCTAGTATTTTAATGTTCTGCACTCAAATAACGGAGATGCTCGGGTGGATAAATGTACCGTCAGTGATTCCATTAGACAAAAAAAAATTAGTGTCCTAATAACAATGTGTTTTGTATAGTGATAATCCACATTTATAATTTTATAACCGAATATACAGATGTTATAAAATACTTATTTTTGAACTATATAATTATATTTTTTTATTTTGATATCTTGATATAAAATATCAATTTAAATTTAAATTATGACTTAAAACATAATTTTTTTTAATATAAATAGTAGAGTGACGAACTAGCTAGGTCAACTCAAACAGAACATTGAATGTATTGATAGGTTTGATCTAAACTCGTTTAGACCAAAGTCAAACAATAACTAAGTTCTTCTTTTAACTTTTCAATTTTTTAATAATGAACTTTATTAAATTAAACATATAAATTATCTTTTTGTAATTTTATATTGTTTGTACCTAATTTATGTGATGTTTGTTACACGTAACTCGAGTTATCCCCTATAATTATACTCGGTTAGATTAATGACAAGAATTTACACGAAAGTCATTGGATTTTACTTTAAGAATTTCAACTTTTTTAGAGCTCAGTCTTGGGAACTACAAGATCATATCCTTCGAAACAGTGGGGTCTTCGGGCTTGACCCGGACTATCAGCAGGCGCTTGAACGCTTATATGTCCTTCTCCCAGACTTGGATATTAGCGGTTTCTCTAATAAGGACACCGCCCCCTCGAAGCCACAAACAACTTTGGCGAATGCTCTGTTTAGCAAAATCGCTCAAAGCCTGGGAGAAGTTTTTTCTTTGTCATCCCGCCAAAAGGCGGTGTTTGAGTGCCTGAAGGGCCCCCATGCTAAAGACTTTTTGACCGTTATCCCGATTGAAGGGTTGGGACAGTGCATGTCTCCAGTAGAATACAGAGCAATTCTCAAATACCGGTTGATGATCCCTATGTACCCGGAAGATGAAATATGTCCGATATGTCGTAAAGCTTGTATGGATAAATATGAGGAGCACGCCCTTCACTGTAAAGAGCTACCTGGGTTCAAATATCGGCATGACTGGGTACGAGATGTTTTGGGGGACATCCTAAGAAGAGCTGGGATTTCTGCTAAGAAAGAAGCCCCTGTGAATTTCCTCACGGACCCTATGGAGGGGAGGTCTACTTTGCGACCAGCGGATCTGCTCGTCTTTGACTGGGCTGGGGGCAAACATGCTTGTGTGGACCTCACAGGGGTTTCCCCTTTGGTTGGTTTACGGGAAAACGGTTTTGTAGCTGGTCAAGCGGCAAGAAAGGCAGAATCAAAGAAAGTGGATAAACATGCTAAAGCTTGCGCAGAGAACCAGCACGCTTTTGTTCCCTTTGCCTTTGATACATTTGGCTCCCTAGCGCCAGAAACTATCAACTTTTTGACCAGGGTCCAACGGGTCATAGACAACCATTGCTCAACCCCGGGGAGGCAAGGATTTGTTTTTGGAAGGTTAGGATTTGCTATTCAGAAAGGGGTGGGCGCGCAGCTTGTTGCCCGTCTACCTTCTATTTTGATGTAACTTGACAAAACATTATTAATGGATTATCTTTTCCAATCAAAAAAAAAACTTTTCTAATTTGGAATTCCTTCAAGCTCGTTCACATTTGAAGATGCGTTAGTCACTGGATCCTACTTTAAGAATTTCAACTTTTCTAACTTGGAATTCCTTCAAATTCATTCATTTTTTGAAGGGGCGTTATTGATTAAAGTTTTAAAGATATAATGAAAAGTTCATTTTAACATGATTAAGCTCTAGCCTCTAGCATTCATAAGCAAAACTCTGCTTTATTAATTTTTTAACGTATTAAAAATTAGTCATTTAATGATACCCTAAAAGATTTTTTATTGAAGATTTAAGGTACTTTAATACACATTTTTTGGAGACTTCGAGCCGTTGAAAATAAAAGTATATGTGATACGATAATTAAGGAGGTTCGATATTCGAAGAATCGAGGAAGTAACCTGGGGGCGGCGAAGGGTTTGTAAATTACTAAATTCTGTGAGGTTAAGACCACTGTCTGTGTGTGGGGTCCATAATTCATATACAACTTGCCAACTAGGATTTCATTATTGGTATACGCATGTACTCTTCCTCCACTTGCCTAAATGCATTACGTCACTCTTTTCCCGCAAGAACATACCACATGAAATTCAATGGATCTAACATGAAATTTATGGGTTATTGTTTAGTATAAAAATTTGATTCTTGAGACATTACACTTCGTGTAGAGGGATCGTATAATATGTGCTGTATAACCCTCCTGATATCCCATTAAACTTTTCCTCAATTTCATATTTGAATTTTGTTATACCCATCGTATATGCTTATATGGACATATAACCATCTGACAGTCCTTTTAAAATTTCTCGTTTCCATGGTCGTCGACCAAAGACGCCACGTATAACGATGGTTATAAAGATGTGTCAATTTATAAAAGTGTGTATCTTAATATTAGGACCTTAGTATAAATGGCTTTAAATTTGTGAATTCTATTCAAACCCTCGAATTAGGGTGTGATCATATCTACCCGATGAGTGGGTGGGTGGGTTAACCTGTTTAATCTATTTTTCATTTTACTTAATAAACATGTTTTATATCATAAATTAAATTGATTGAGGATTTTGTTTTGAAATTATATATAACTTGGCTAATGGTTTGTGCCGCCTGACTTCCGTTTTAATATATATTAACTTTGTTTGGTCTTTGATGACAAATGTTTATCTAGAGCACATGGTAAGTCATATGGATTTCATAGCATCGGTTTACAGTTCAACCCTTTTGGTCGACAAGTCTGTTAACATTTTAATCTTTCATCCCCTCCTACTTTTTTATCTTTACATTTTAGCTCCTGACACTTTTTAAAAACTTTATAAAATATCATTTTTACCCTCTTAAGTTTTTAAAGCTTCGAGTTTCCTCCTGTGCTATATAACTTCAAGTCCGTCTACATTTAGACATTATTAGAAACGACTCGGGTCAAACAAAATGTTTCCAAGCTTAACCATATACACTTTAAGACCGTCTATCTTTCGACATACGTCTATGTTTTAACGTATATTTTATTTAGACTTAAGTTGGGTCAAATATGAAACGTTTTAGTACTTATTTTTATATACGCTTTGAGTTGACCTACGTTTCGACATTGGTTTGTTTGGAAACGTATCAGGTCGATATAATATTTTTTTCATTTCCTATACGTTTGGACATAAATTTAGTTTGAAAAGGTCGGAGTGATTGTAAGTCTCAAATATTAAACTTTTTTGCTCAACGGTGTAAATTCGAGTTACTCTATATATTGATGTAAAATTAGTTCGGAAACGAGTAGAGTCGATTGTAGTCTATACTTTATCACGTTACGTACAATGCCGCGACAACGCGCGTCGGGCAATAAACTAGTTCAGAACTTAAAATGAAATTGACATAAGATTTACTACCAAAATAAACTGTTTTTTTATTAAATTATACCTTTTGTTGTAAAATATTATTATAGATTATTTATATGTGAGAAAATATAAAAAGTAACAATAAATTTTGGTTGTTAACACATTGTTTATGTGTGTGGGGGCTTGTAGTCTTGTAGACTGTAAATTTAGTTGTTAAGATGGTATTTGTTTACTTGTTAGTCATGTATAATTTTTCTCCAACATGGAGTGGTGCCATATTGTGACAATGAACGTGAATCTCATATCATTATTTTATATCCTTTTTCGGATATCAGGCCGCAAGAAATCTTCAGTCTTATGTAGCGTGTTTTGGGCTTACGAATAACATGAAAACTTCATATTTAATTATTCTTAAATGGAAGCAATCTAAGAATGAGTAATCTCGTTCGAAGTCTCAATCAAGACAACCACAAACAAATTTGTAACTTTTTGTAGATAAAAGTTACATTATTAGTCGTTGATATGAACGCCTAAATATATCATCATATTTAATCACTTAAAAATATATTTTCATAATCTCTGGTATAAAATTTATTCTCACATGATTAACCGTTGTCGCATTATATTAACCAATTTAGAAGTAACAAGTTTCTAAAAAAACACGTAAGGACAACATGAAAATTGGAATAAAATATAGGGATCGTGTTCATTGTTCCTTGCATATTAAAAAATAATAAATAATATTATCATTAACATATGTACACAATTTAACGTAAAGTCATAATAAAATATCTATTATGGCTTTTATTTAATATTCTGCAAAATTGTCGTACTTTTATGGATGAACACATTACTCGTTGGTAGTTAAATGAAACATCTCCCACAATAAAGCCTAATGCGATATAATATATATATATATATATATATATATATATATATATATATATATATATATATATATATATATATATATATGTCTACAAACTTGACCCCAAGTTTCCACCCACTTTACCGGTTTTAGCACGTGAAAAATGATAGTCAAATTAACTTTTGATTAAAACAAATAAAAAAACTAAATTACTTCTTTTTTTAATCTTTGAATGGTGACAAACATAATACTATATTTTTTTAATTTGAAAGGTGAGGTGAATTCGATTATCATAAAGCTTCTAGCTTTGTTTTCTTATTTCCAGATAGCTTTCATGAATCAAGTCAATAGCAATTTTAAAATGTTGCATTAAACTTTATTAAACCACGGACCATAATCAACAAACACTACGGATATATTGAACAACAACCATTGATTCTCGATGAACAACACAAGATCCATCATGTGATCATGAGTCACTGTATCATAAGAACCATTCATCCCCTTCAGTTCATCTCCATCAATTACTTTCATTGAGCAATTCATCAATATAATTCACTTGATTTACTGTCGACTGTTCTTCTGCTTCAACAACAGTTTCCTGAGCTCCGCTGCATCAACCTCCTCCGATTGCCCCTCCGGTTTGTAATATCCGGTCACCGGATCCGGAACCCAGGAGTCGATTTCCTCGGTTCCTCACCGCCTTTCTTCACCATTGCGATTCCGGTTCCCCTCACGCTGCCGGATACACCGCCTTGCGTCGCAGTCCCGAATCCCCGTCTGGTTAATATTTCCGAAAACATACTCGTCAGATTATGATTCGATGAAATTAGAGGTGTTCATCGGTTCGGATATCGGTTTATGAAAACCGAACCGAATTGGAAATTTGTCTGATCAAACCAGATTGAATAGAATAAACCCAATAAAGTTAAACCAGTTATTATTTGTTTTGGTCCGGTTATCTCATTAGACCATATATCATTCAATTTATTTGATTAAATTTGATTCGGTTATCCAAATAAGCAAGATTTTGAAACCGGCTCAACATAATAAACCGATTAAACCAGTTTATATGGTTTGGTATCTAATTAGACCATATATTATTCAGTTTATTTGATTAAATTCGATTTGGTTATCCAATTAAGCAAGATTCGTGAAACCAAAAACCAAACCCAACATAATAAGCCGATTAAACCAAATAATTTGGTACGGTTATCTGATTAAACCATATATTATTCAGTTTATTTGATTAAATTCGATTTGGTTATCCAATTAAGCAAGATTCGTGAAACCAAAAACCAACTCACAATCCGCTCCGGTTTTTTTCAATTATGTGTATAGTTCATTTTTTGGTTATTTTCACACCACATATAATATGTTTTTTTCGACGTTAACTATATATAGATATGATGATTTAACATGAAATTGTAACGCGAAATTACCTAGCGATGATAACGGAGAGTTGATCGGCGATCAAAGTTGAGATGAACTTAGCGTTAGTCATTTCACCGATTGAGAATTTGACTGATAGAGATTGAATAAAACCGCTGAAATAAGATGAACTTCGGAGAATGAAAGCTTGTGAATCGAGATGTTGATGTTGTTAGTGTGTGTTTTTGGAGTATGTGATGATGAATGATTGAATGAATAAGAGAAGTGCATTAGTATTTATAGAGAAAACCTAGGTGGTGTTCTATGAGTTAGTGGGATTCAATTTGAATTCGAATTTTGTTGATTAATTCATTAGAACACATCAAATTATGAGAAAAATAACAGAATAAATAATATATATCATAAATATATAATATATGTATTTAATTATTTATTATAAAAGTTGAAAATTATAAGAAATTCAAATTCTTGTGCTGCTTTAACGATATTGCTTTCAGAATAAAAAGGTATATTATAGTATATTTATATCCATGTTATTATATATTATATATCATGCATGTCATAATATATTATTTCAAATTAACTTGGCTTAAAGTTTTTATTCCATTCGTTAAAACATATTTAACAATTAATAATTTTGTTATGGTGCTTCTTTTGTTTTTGTTTTACTTGCAAAAGGGACGTCAACCCGTGTGTCCACGTGTCCCGTTTGACCGAGCAAGAGGCTTTGTTGCTTGCATGAGTTGAATGCTTCAAATCACGTCAAATAAAAGTCAATCCATGCCATGCATGATTAAACACCAAATAATTTTATTGTTGCATGATTTGTAATATAAAAAGTTATGTTTTAAATATTGTGTATTATACAGATTGAATAAACTTATTTATTATACATTTGAAAATTTGAAGTTAACATATTTGTAATTTTATTTATGGATAGTTATTAATTATAAATAGTTATTGTAATATTCATAATTAAGAGGAGAGAGAGAAGTGAAAAAACCAATTATTAAATGATTAGAATTGTGATAAGTATCCGAATTTATTTTTATTTATTCATATAGATAATAGCAGTTCAATATACATGCAATTTATATATATTGTTGACGAGATGTAGTAAGAGAGAAAAAGAATTGGTCATAAACATAAAACTATTTTGTTTATGAAAGCTTTATTGGTCATGTTACCAACGAACCTATCTCTATATTATGGGTTGACAAAGGTTGGTTTTGTTTTATTTTACTTCATTAGGCACAAATAAATTGAAGAAAAACCTTATCTCAGTCCTAACGAATAAATAAACAATATTGTCAAAAAAATTATTATTATTAGTGGTATAAAACTATTCTATTTAAAAGTCAAATTTTGATTAACAAGTTACCAAATTTGTTAAATTAAGAAGATACCCCTTCATGGCTTGGGGAACTTTTCATCTATTAGGCTACCAAGAGCCACTTACTCCATTGTGTGATTCATGCTTTTATTCTTGTACTTATTTCACAACTTTTTTGTATATTAATTTCTTAAAAAATATCTATTCTAGGTAATATTAATTTTCATTGGTTTAAGGAAACAGGATATAATGAGGTTTTGTCAGGAAAAAAAAACTTAAATCTGTCAATTTTGTTTATGTGATAATACAAGCATATTAGTATAAAAGGTATGCTATAGTCATGGGTGGATTTAAGAAGGGGGGGGGGTCAGCGGATCACGCAGATTTTTCCTGTGTTTTGGGGGTGTTAAAAGGATCAGCCACAGCTTAACAATTTGCATACCTGAGTTTACGAATGTTAACACTTTACATACCTCCGTCCAATTTCTGTTAAACAACTGTTAAATCTCCCCCACGTGCTCCTCACGTGAGGGGCAAACTATCAATTCTCCCAATTTATTAATTTTTTAAAAGTAAATTGTAATTTTTATACATGTGTTTTAGGGGTGTTAACAGGATCAGCCCCAGCTTAACAGTTTGCATACCTGAGTTTACAAATGCAAACACTTTACGTATCTTCGTCCAATTTTCATTAAACAACCGTTAAATCTTCCCCACGTGCTCCTCTGTGAGGGGCAAAACTGTCAATTCATCTAATTTATTAATCTTCCACGGTTGGTAGGGTTCCGACGTGTTTATGTTGTTTGTGTTCCGTTAGTTTTCATATTCTGATCATACTGTCCTGATGAGATGTGAACATTTTTCCGTTATGAAACGTGAGGGATTTGACGAAATCTTATGAGAAATCGTTGACGGTAAAAGTGTCGATGAGGGAGAACGACGTCGTGTCGAATACATGGATGCGGTCGCCGGAGGCGGCGTAGAGGAAGTGGTTGTTGTGAGGTGGCTGATATGTGTAGTGGGGTAGGGTTTAAGGGCGGTGAGGCAGCGGTGGGTGACGGTGAGTTTGAGAATCTCCGACGAGAGGTTTTGGAGGGAACGGATGGAAGGTAGGGTTTGAAGAGAGAGATTGCTGTAGAGGATGCTCACGGTGAATTGATAGTTTTGCCCCTCATGTGAGGAGCACGTGGGGGAGATTTAACAGTTGTTTAACGAAAATTAGACAGAGGTATGTAAAGTGTTAGCATTCGTAAACTCAGGTATGCAAACTGTTAAGCTGAGGCTGATCCTGTTAACACCCTAAAACACAGGTATGAAAATTACAATTTACTCTTAAAAGATTAATAAATTGGGTGTTCATTTTTGCCCCTCACGTGAGGAGCACGTGGGGGGAGAATTAACGGTTGTTTAACAGAAGTTGGATGGAGGTACGTAAAGTGTTAGCATTCGTAAACTCAGGTATGCAAACTGTTAAGCTAGGGCTGATCCTGTTAACACCCTAAAACACAGGTATGAAAATTGTAATTTACTCTAGTATAAAAGGTATGCTATAGTCATTGGTGGATTTAAGAAGGGTAGGGGGTCAACCGACCCCGTAGATTTTTTCTTCTATGTGTAACGTGAACTAACGGTTTTTTATTGATCCCGTGCATTTTTTAATATTGACCCCTATAAAAAATTTTCGACCCTTAAACCCCATTTTTATGGCATGTTTAACCAACTAAAAATTAAAATAATAGCTCACTTATTTAAAAATAATAATAATTGAATAATCACCATATGTTTATTTTGTATAAAATCTCTAAGCTCATTATTCAATTAAACACCTAACATATTTAATTAATCTATTAACATTCATTTATTATCTTTAAATCTTTTAAAAAGAATACCTTAAACAATACTTGCATTGTTACATTGAGAAAGACATTTTTAAGAATGTTTCTATTAATAATGTAGTGAATATTTTTCAATAGATGAAAACACATAAAAAAACAATTATAAAATGTATTGTGTTTTACTTTTTAATGAAATTATATCTTTGTCAAATGTTTTCTAATATGATTGTAACTTGTTTTGTGTGACGTGACCTGACCCAAACTAAAATTTCTAACATTAAATTGAAATATACACATTAAAAAATTCTGGATCCGCCACTAGATATAGTATATGTATACATGTTATTATTTTATGTTGCAAAAGTGTTGATTCTAAGAACATGCAATACATTAAAAAATTCTAAATATCATTGCATGTCATAAAAATTTAAATCAAAAGAACTTAGCTTAAAGTTTTATTCTATTCGATAATAACATATTAACGTTAAATAATATTTTTTATGTTGCCCCTTTTGTTTTTGTTTTACTTGCAAAAGGGACGTCAACCCGTGTGTCCACGTGTCCCGTTTGACCGAGCCATAGGCTTTGTTGCTTGCAAGAGTTGAATGCTTTAAATCACGTCAAATAATAGTCAATCCATGCATGATTAAACACCAAAATTTCTGTAAATTGTTCGGTTCAACCGGTTTAAAGTTTTTTTTAATAACTAATTGGATAACTGACGTATTTAAAATCACATTTAAAAGAAAACTCACATTAGATGAAAAACCATTGGATCATTGGTCCACTTAAAAGAACTAACCTTTTATTATTATAATAGGTGAGACGGGAAACCAAAATTTATACATGTTTAGTAATTTATATGAGATCTTGAGGTACTTTTCTTTAACAACAATTAGTTTAAATATTTGATTTCATTGTATAGTTTACGTATTTATTTTAGTGGTTAGGTCGACGGTTTAGGATTTGTAATGAGCGTTACAAATACCAAAACATATAGAAATACATTCATGTTAATTTATATATTACTAATGACTAACATTATTAAGCTTAAAGAGTTGTATAATGTGTATAATAAGTTGTATTTATCTTTGTCTTTTTTAATCCTTAATTTTTTTCTTATTTTAATCCAATACTTTTTATTCTTTTATAATTTTGCCCCAATATTTGTATACTTTCAATTTTGGTATTATATTTTCATATTATATATATATATATATATATATATATATATATATATATATATATATATAGGGGATGGATCAAATGAGAACTAGTTTTTTTTATGAGAACTCTAGGAATCAATCTCAGCCACTAGTTCTCAATGACAACATTATAATTAATAAGAACATATTTAAAAATTTATAAATTAAAAAATAACATAAAAATAAAAACACAAAAATGTTCCCCAACTTTCCCTCTTTCATAAAAAATATAAAAAATTATAAAATAAAAAAAATTCCCGTTTTTTTAACGAAATTTGTTTTACACATGTGTAAATCCAATACTACACATGTGTATAACTAGATTTGCACATATGTAAACAACGGATGTACGATTTTTTTTAGAAAAGTATATCAATATGGTAGGCGTTGGAAAGATAAAAAATACTGAATTTTATGGTGAATTTTTTTTGAAAAAATGATGTCGTGAAAAAAAGTTACGAACGCTTAAAAAAAATTAGAAAATGGCATGTGATTTGCATGTGATAAAAAATGAGTGATTGAGATTGATTTTTAGAATTCTCACAAAAAGGTGATTCTCATTTGAACCCTCCCCTATATATATATAATATACATATATATATATATATATATATATATATATATATATAAGGTTCGGTTTTAAATTGTGAGTTAACTCACCGCAGCTTACATACGTGGTTTAACGTTTTTACCATTATATTTTCAATGTTTTACGACCCCGTCGCAACATACTAATCTAGATCGATTTATTGTTATATATGTTTTACGTTGTGTCTACATTGTTTAACATTTGTACTCCTTTTTCGTTTTTTTTTATTTTTGTTTTTTTACTACGAGCTTTTTGAATATTAGTGATCTCTGACGGTGATGTTATTTATGCCACTTGATATAGTTTTACATCCCCGCTGTAACACAGAGGCTTAAGATTAATTAAGTCTAATGATAAACAAATGTATAGATTTAAAATGAAGGAGAAAAGGTGCAGTGTTCGACTGTTCTCCAAAAACTACAATAACCATTTCTTTAAAAATATATAAAAAAACATTAATAACATAATAAAAAAAACACATTTTTCATTAATCAAAAATAAGATATATCATCAAAATACTAAAATTAACTAAAATAAATTATCAATGGTTTGGTTTCCTACCCTCATATGTTGTGCATTTTTTAAAAATGGTTCAGCATGTCGCACATAATAATTTATTTGCTTTTTAAATTTTAAATCTTTATTTTTAGTAGGATTGGTTTACTCTACAGAAAAAGATAGCAACATAGCTTGTTGTTGTTTTACCCGTCACGTTGTAATCGGTTGTTTTATGTCACAATTAAAAATTTTATGTGACAAGTATTATGTATTTTTTACACAAAAGTGGTTGATTGTGTTGAAGACGAAATTGATTCGGTGCAATTTGAGTAGGCATAGTTGGCATAGAGCTGGTGCCTGGTTGGGTGTTTGATTTAGTTGTTTTTGGCGCGAACAGACTTTAGTATCTAATGGTTCTTCGGATAGAACAGGTTCATCACTGCTCACTAGCGACTTTTTTCTTGGGTGCAACTACCCGAGGGTTCAACCTGATGGCCACTATTCACCACCCTTGCGGCGGTGTTCTCACAATTACGCACAAGAACTTGCGTGACTTGGGCAAACACATCTTTCACCTTTAAGAGTAGGATTAAAGATTGTGTGAGTTAGCTTTTTTTGTAATATTTAAACAAAAATTTGTCTTTGCCACTATTAACTTTTTCAACTATAGAGTTATAAACTTATACATAATGCTAATAAAATCATATTTACAATTTAAAATATTTAATACAATCTAATTATATAAAAAAAAATAAGATTTCGGAAAACACGTTCAAATCGTCAACGAGAATCATTTCGACATGTCTGGTCAATTCACCCAAGTACTAACTAACCCATCTCGTTTGGTTTATCCTTATTGGAAACCCTAGTTAGCAGCTTGCTCTAATTAAAAAAATCATCATCGTGAGCAACCGATCAGATCATGTTGCAAAAAGAGTATTAGGTTTTAATAATACAAACTATGATCTGTTGATCGATTTTAATCAATACTATCAATCTGGCTTATAAAAATTCTAACTTGTAACCCTAATAACATAATCCGTCGTTGATTGACACTCGAATTCACTTACGATAATGATTGTAAATCGATAATAATTGTAAATAAGATAAGAAAAACGACGTGTCAAAACCGATCAGATCATGTCGAAAGAAAGCATTAAAAAAACGTACATGATTGTGATTTCCACTCCATTTTTTATAACAACCGATCAGATCATGTTGCAAACAAAGTATTGACTTAGTTATTTACTTTTAGTTTATTTAAGTTTTATTTTATATATTAAACTATGAAACTAGATTAATTTAGAAAATATTAATAATTTATTGAGCTATGATTTTTTAAATGTTATATCTGTCGTATTCACTCATTTTGTTATTGTAACATGAAGAATTAAGCCAAAAGCCAAAATTGAGTGACTATAACCTTGGCTTGATCTTATTAATTAACATTCTAGCTATAACGACTTTGTGTTTGTTTGTGACACTCAAATTTATTTTATTATATCAATTTTCACGTGATTCGACTCAAAGTATAACTCAAATTATGTATATATACATACATATATATATATATAAAAGAGCGGTTCAATATACATCAATACATGCAATTTATATATAGTGCTGACAAGATGTAGTAAGAGAGAAAAGGAATCGGTCATACACATAGAATTATTTTGTTTTATGAAAGTTTTATTGATATTTGGTCATGTTACCAACGAATCTATCTTTATATTATGGGTTGACAAAGGTTAATTTTGTTATTCTTTTATATCATTAGGTACAAATGAATTAAAGAAAAACCTTATCTCGATCCTAACGAATGAATAAAGTCAATAAACAATATTATCAAAAAAAGTTTAATATTATTAGTGGCATAAAATTATTCTATTGAAAAGTCAAATTTTGATTAACAAATTATCAATTTTGTTAAATAAAGAAGATACCCCTTCAAGGCTTGGGGAACTTTTTATCTATAGGTTACCAAGAGCCACTTACTCCATTATGTGATTCATGTTCTTATTCTTATACTCATTTCACAACTTTTTGTATATTAATTTTTTAGGATTTATAAAATTTTATTCAGATTTATATTAATTTTATTGGTCTAAGAAAATGGGAGATATGAGGCTTTGTCGGGGAAAAAAACTTAAATCTGTATATTTTGTTTATGTTATAATACAGGCATATATTAGTGAGTGGTTTTAGCATACATCTCTTATAGTATTCATTGATATTTTTAGTAAATTACTGTTGATTTAAGAATTATGTGACAAAGTTATAAACATCTATATTTTACGATTATGTTTATAAGACAAGAACTACCGTATCAATCCTCTAGGCGTGTACTTACCATCCTACATCGGATTTACAAGCGAATGATCATAGAACCGACTATATTAAAGCTCGTTTTGCTATGTAACGTGAATATGTAAGCCAAAAATGATCAACTTTGACTTGATCTTATTCATTATAACTATATTCGGTGTATGTTTGAAATAATCATTTTTACTATATTTGTTATGTTTTCATGTTACTTCTCACAAAATACAACTCAAATAATTCTAAAAGTATCAAACGATCCCATCAAATAAATGGTTTTTAGTATTGTTCTTCACACGTATTTAGAGTGTTTTAAGTAGAGGCCCACGAAAATGTACAAATACTTATATGTAGATAATATAGTACTAATCATATGTAATTAGAGAGAGAAGGATGGTAGTTATATAATTATAATCATTTTATGTATTACTTGATTTATATATCTCTCACAATTCATTTTAAAACTAATTCAATATGTGTAAATTGATATTTATCCTTTACAAGTTAAAGGTTCAAGTCTTATTGTAAACATTAATGTTACGATAAGAATAGATTAGATGGCATTTAAAATATATATAAATAAAAATTATTATAATTGCGTTTTCAAAGTTTGGTTTTGCTGTTATTTTAAGCTTTTCGGTACGAATGCATATATTTTAAAATTTTAATCTTATCTCAATCATGTTGAATGAACAGTGAATATAGTCAATTAATTTAGTATACATGACACAATGATACAAAATGTTTCTATTGAAAAGACAATTATAATAAACAATTTACCAAATTTATTATATAATAATAGAAGATACCTCTTTATGGCTTAATATGGTTGGGGAATTTTTCATGTATGGGCTACCAAGATTATTCGATACATGTTCTTATTCTTTTGTTTATTTCATAAACTTTGCATATAGTATTTTGTTAAAATTAAACATGTATATGCAAAAAAGTATTCAATTAAATGGTTGGTTGAAAAATAGAATTTGTATATCTTTGGTTATGTGATAATAAGAGGATACTAGTGCATGGTATTCCGTGTGTTAAGTTTTTTTTTTCATACTTTGCTTATATACTTGTTGATGTGTTTTTTTTTTCAAATTAGTGTTAATGGAATATTACTTAAGAAAATTATAAATATGTCTAATTTATGAATATATTTATAAAATAACAAACAATAACTACTATAAACACTTAGTCTGGTCCTTTAAGTGTGTGCTTAAGATCCTGCATCAGGTTGACAAAAGAGATGTCATAAAGACAAACAGATAAAATTATGACAACTGTTGAAAGGTACGCCACTAAGCTACAATAAAACAAACTAATGAATAAAAAAAATCATATATTTCTACAGGATTACCCCGTAAAATCATTATGAA
Organism: Flaveria trinervia; assembly: GCA_025506515.1. Classification (NCBI taxonomy): domain Eukaryota; kingdom Viridiplantae; phylum Streptophyta; class Magnoliopsida; order Asterales; family Asteraceae; genus Flaveria; species Flaveria trinervia. The sequence continues at coordinate 1,955,473 of CM046441.1, forward strand.
CATTGCTGAGGCTTGCAAACATGAAAAAAGTCATGTTTAGTAAGTTAAGCATTCGTAATATTATAAAGATCACGACAATTGTTGTCACTACTAATGTCATATTTTCTGAATTTGGGGTTTGGCCTTGCTAACATGGATGAAGATTTTGCGGAATAACTCGTTCTTGCACGAGAGTTATGCAAGACGTTGCGATGGAGATGAATTTATGTACTTATGAAACTCCTAAAATCGTATGCTATATCATTTTCGAAACAAATGAAAAACTAATTTATATGTTGCTTTGGAATTGGGTTACTAACTTACTATGCAATACAGCAATAGTGCTAAATGCAAGTCACTTTTTCTCAAGCCCAATAGTTATTAAGTAGCCCAATATGAATCAACTGTTGGGCTTTTTGAATATATTGACCAATGACCAGTCTTGTTAAGTTTCCAAACTATAAATTATTTTCTCGACTGATACAATGTTCTCGTTATGAGACGTACATAAATATTGATAGGTATTGATTTTAAATATAACAAAAAATATGATTACGTGTTAAAAATGTTACTAAATCTGGGCATCACACTGGTCGAAAGTTAAGGCCACTCGATAAATCTAAGACATGATAAAATCACTTAACCCACACGACGCTTGGCTAGACGACACTGTGACAATATCCGACTTGAAGAGGCACTAGAGAAATTGTAGAACACGTAAGTTTTACGGTGAAGTATACTTTGGGAATTGTTGAGGAAAATGGAAATAGAAATTTTATCTTTCACTAATTAATACAAAAACACCGATTTTCTTAAACCAAATGAATTCATTTTAAATTGGCTGTTGTTAAAATATTGCTATTAAGTTGAAACAACCATAGTAATTAAATGATGCATTTAATAACACCTTACTTAAAATGTTACAATTTATGTATTACTCACTCTTATTAATTACTTTCATCACTTTAAGAATGTTACAGTAACTTTAATTGGTTTGTTATGATCAGATTAAACATAATTAATACATAGAGTAGGGTGTGAATGGAATTTAGACTAGGGTGCATTTAGAACAACCCGATTCAAAAATATGTTTAAATATATGTCTATTTTCAATTCAATATCAGACATATGATTCATATAAAAAACATTTCTAATTTGTTATAGTTTATTTTTTTTACATATTAGATTGCATGTATTGATGTGGGCTTGCTTTGAAGTGTTGATGGGCTAACACACATATAAAGTTTGGGCTCGTTAATGTGGGTTGGTTTAGGCTTGGCCGCCCATCTTCTTCATCTACTTGTCTACTTCATTAGGAAAACTTTAAAAAAGATTTGTACATCTTCTTCATCTTATTAGGATTTAATCCATTTGGTCATCTACTCAAAATCTATTTCCGAATCGTCTAATCTTCTCAAGAGTCTTCCTCTTTACATATATGCTTGTTCTAGGGTTTTGTCAATCACTTTAATGAAACTTCCTATCTCCTTAATAGTTGTACATTTATTTGATTCATTGTTTTTTATGTTTTGACTTGTTTGTCTTTGAATGCCGCATGTTCTTCTTGTAATTTATTTTCAAAAAGATTGAGTGTTGGATATCTGCTGATTTATTTTATTAGGGGTTCTTTTCATATATTATAGTTTTGAGTTAATTTCAATTTTACTCGATAGTTTTGATTGAAGTAATTATTTTCTTTCAAAAGTTTAAAACATCAGTTTCAGTCAAAACAAATTATTATTTGTTTTAGTTTCAGTGCAAGAGTTTTATTTTTGTTAATTTCAAGTTTGTTCCCTAAAGTTTAACTAAATAATTATTTTCCTTCAAAAGATTAAAACCATTAATTTAACTTCAAAAGTTTAATATGTTGTTTTAATTTCACTCCAAAAGTTTAATTATTTTGTATAAAATTAAAACAAATAATATAATTTTTGGATTAAAATTGAAACAACTTATAAAACTTTTAAAGATAAATTAATGTTTTTTAATCTTCTACAGAAAAATAATTATTTTTAACAATTCTTAAGGAGTAAAATCAAACTATTTTTTTATTTTTTGGATTCAATAGAAATAATTTATGTAACTTTTAAATTGAAATTGAGAGGGCTATATAGCAATTATTATACTACTTAAAACCAATTGTAGTGGTCAGTAGGATTATGTCACATGGTCTTAGATAAGATAGGGTTATTCATAATTCGAGCCAAACCGAACGGATCTTTGTTCGTGCTTGACTCGTTTTTAAACCGAGCCGGTTAGCTCATTTACAGTCAAGCAGAAAATCAAACAAGCATTTTTCGAGGGTTAATTTTTCGATAGAGCATCGAGCGAGCATGAACGAGCGGTGAACAATTTGTACATATCAACTATTTAGTATGTCATCTAATTTATATTGCAATACAAGACAGCGACATTGTTGGCTCTTAGCTTTTATGACTTTAAAAGAAGCCACATTTAATAACATAGAATTTTTATAAATAACAATATATTGTGACTGGTGATAAGATTAAAACTATAGCCGATGAGACGATGAACATATTGGATAGAACGATACATGAGAGCGGAAGATGATCGACTAAGAGTAGAGTAGAGTCAGATATTTATTTATAGCGACTTAGATTTCACTTTAATGTTAAGTGTTAATTTCTTTTTATTACATTAATTGATCTAAGATGTATAAATATAATTGTCTCTAGTAGGTCAAAACTACTAGAGTGTCATGTATAAATTTATTTTATATATATATATATATATATATATATATATATATGTATAGGGGAGGGTTCAAATGAGAACCATCTTTTTTGTGAGAACTTTAGGAACCAATCTCAGCCACTTATTTTTTATCACATGCAAATCACATGTTATTTTCCCTTTTTTTTAAACGTTCGTAACTTTTTTCATGACATCATTTTGTCAAAAAAAATTCACCATAAAATTCAGAATTTTTTAATCTTTCCAACGCCTACCATATTGATATACTTTTCTAAAAAAAATCGTACATCGGTTGTTTAATGTGTAAATCTAGTTATATACATGTGTAGTACTGTATTTACATATGTGTAGTACTGGATTTACATATGTGTAAATCCGATATTACACATGTGTAAAACGAATTCGTTAAAAAAACGGGAATTTTTTTTATTTTTTTATATTTTTTTATGAAAGAGGGAAAGTTGGGGAACATTTTTGTGTTTTTATTTTTTTTATTTTTATGTTATTTTTTTATTTATAATTTTTTTAAATATGTTTTTTGTTAATTACAATTTTGTGAACTAGTGGTTGAGATTGATTCCTATAGTTCTCACAAAAAAAAATTACTTCTCACTTGATCCATCCCCTATATATACATATCAAATGAGTGAAATAGCTTTAAATTTTTCAATCCAGAAACTTGTTTTCTACACCCCCCCTGCGCGTGAGTAAGTGTTGGAATAAAACACAACATAACAATTTAGCAAGTTTTGGAGACTTGCATATATAAACCAAATAAAACTTTGTCGCCACACTAATGTGAGACAAAACCCATTTCACTCATTTCTATCTATTAAAAACTCATTAAGATTTAGAAAGACATCTCATTCAATCCTCACACCAACATAACTCTCTAAATGTTATGTTTCGTTGATATGAAAATATTTTCATTCCTACTTTCGACTTTTGTAACTAGTAATATAGTTTTTTAGTAAAGTAATTTACTAGGTTTTACACTTAACACATTAAAAACATACATCGACTGAAATTTTACCCATTTATCTAAATTGTGTTAAGCTAATTTGTTTGATTTTGTTTATTTGTTTGACCTTCAAGATTCATTTGTCTTAACCTAGTTTTAATTATCTAGCTAAATCGAATCAATTTCAAACCAACATTTCAACTTAGTTATGTGAAATCAAGTTAAGCTGGTTCATACTCAAGCTGGTGTTGGCTCGGTTCCGCTCGACTATGTATTATACGTCACATGAAACATGTTTAAAAAACATAGCTAAGCAAGATTGTTGAGATGTAAATTTAAGGAAATTAAGGTCATAGCAAGTGAAGCGCATGCATAAACTATAGCTACAATATTTTTTGTTTGAAAGAGGTGTTATTGGCAACTTTGGCAGAGAACATTGGATTGTACTTCCTGCATCAGCAGTTGTACTATTGTTCTGTCTCTAGATTTGCTATATATGAGCAAGTAATACTAATGCACCTCAACACGCCATCACCAACACCATATTACTCTGATGTTAGCATGACGTCATCCAGAATCTATTTTTGTAATATATCATAGAGTTAAATGCGTTTTTATAGCTAAGAATTCCGCTAAGAAAATTTATGTATCTACTTTATTTTCACGAATAAACAATTATCCTTCAAAGTACGTATCTATCCACTTAAACTTTCTAAAATGCAAGTTTTTTTCGTCACATGTTAAGTACATGAAATTTTCTAAAAAGATAAAATAGACATATTTATGATTTTTTTTCTTTTTCCAACTATAAATGACATATTTAATGCATGAAGTACAAGCCATGATAGCATGCTTACGTTGGTCTCTTGCTGCAATGCCAAAAAGTCTTCTTTAACATGGGTATGTGTCATCATTATAAATTATTGTGTAAATATGTAATATGATTATATTACTAGTTATTATTTTATATACAAAAAACAAAAAATATATGAACATTTAACACCCCACAAATCCGCAAACAGTCCCTTTGTCTTGTAGGTGCATGATGATTGATGAACTCATGTCTCCTTTTACAAGTTTTCCCTTATGTCCATGTGATGGTAGCATGGTCCCACAATGTAATTAGCTTTTACTCCACACCATCTACCTTTGACACATCTCTTTGTGGGCAACTATAAAGATGCAACACTACCAAGACAACAACCACCACCATTACAAACCACAATTTTACATGTTTGTTAGTTGTCTATGGTTTAGATATACCGAGACATTATTATTTCCGGGTGAGAGAGCTGAGTTGGAGAAGCAGGGCACGTGCAACGGAGATACTCTTTATTGCATGTGCTCTTCATCTCCAACATAACTCGCTCACCTTATCTTTGTTCTTCTCTCCATGTTTTTTGGTATTTGTATGCATGGAAAACTTGATAACCTTGTATATGATACATGTATGGATGTTATTTCATATCTTGATACTTGACACATTTTTTGGATTGTAATGTGAAAATAACTTTATGTCAATATATTGTTCACTAATCATGGGCAAATTGTATCATTAAGTGTTCAAATGTTGTAATATTAGATAACTATTCTTCATAAGTTTCAATCCAAGGTCATGTTAGCCGATCAATATTTACGATGATGCAATAGATGTGTCTTTAAATTTTAATCGTGTCAATTTTCTCTTTCTGTTTGGTGTCACTAAATCATGAAAAAACTGTGAAGTTTGAATATAAACTCAGACCATAATTTTATAAAGTAGCTGGTTAAGGTGGTTATTTTTTATACAATTTACGTAAAAAAAACACATCACTCCCCTCTAATAATAAGTCTAGGCCCAGAAAAGAAGACCCTTGACCCTTGACCCTTCAATGGTTGGGTTGGGCCTGATTCCTTAAAAAAAATTAAAACTGAACTTAATCACTTTTACATTTATTCTTTCGTCTTTTGCTACGTAATAAACAACACAAAATAATAATTCATTTGTATTTTTAAAAGTAAACCAAACAGGACGATCGAATGTGATTATTCATTTCACTTTTTCATCAATTTCATTTATTCATTAATTCATTGCTTCGTCCATTTCACTACCTCATACCAAACAAACCCATACACTTTATCTATGAAACGGTTGAATTAAAACATATCCGTACTGGCGGTGTCAGGTATCTACTATATATCGGTGAGATAAAACGCCAAAATTCCGACCGATTGTCACCGGAGGACTCCATTTCTGGTTAACAAACGTTCAAATTTACTCCTGATATCTCCTTTATTGCACCTGATGAACGATAATTCTCATCCTTTTACGTTTTCCCCAAACTCTTGTTAATTCTGTCATTGCTAGGGTTATTCTATCTCACATTGGTTGACTTTTAGGTCATTCTGCCTCAGCAAACAATCACTAAAAGCCTCATTCACCCAACCTGCAGCAAAACTAAGGTGGACCCTTTGGCCTAAGCAACAACCAATGAGAGCAAGAGCATTAGCAATCCAAGTAGTCACGTCCTCCATTTGGGTATCAATATGCCTCGCAAAGTGGACGGGTTGGGTTAGACTTGATAACGGGTCAAGATGGGTTCGTCGTGTCAGGATGGGTTTGGATCAAGACGGGTTGTTTCAAATAATGAGTCATTTTGGTCCGGGTCAGAATGGGTTCTGACCAAAATGAATACGGGTCAGAACGGGTCAATTCTAAAAAGTGTCATTTTGCATCTTTTGAAAATGAGTACGGGTCAAACGGGTTCCAACCAAAACGAGTACAGATCAAAACGGATTCTAACCAAAATGAATACAAGTCAACATATCATGTCGAGAACATTATAAGCTACAATTGTTGTATCACCGTGCGTGCTGAAGTCTGCATTAAACCAATCTTAAATTACACAAAATTTCACCAAAAACACTTGGGAGGCATTTTAATTTCAATTCAAGATATCACATCCTATGACTCCCCTGCCAAAGTGATATACTCATATGAACAAGGAACGAATTGTCGGAAAACAAAAACCGTGTTTACAAAAGATATTGCTACTACTCGCACTATTAATTCTGTGATATCTTTTATCAAATATGAATCCAATTAATGAAAATCATAAGCAGGAGCAAATTGATAGCTATGATACTTTTAAATGTGAACAAAAAACATATCAATGGGACTTCGCAAGCAAGGAGACGATTCAAGGAAGAAGGAAGCGTGTTTCGTGAAGAAAATTAAAAGAGATGGAGCTTGAAGGATGAAACCTGATTTGCGAAGCGTTCTTCTGGGTCGGCACGTCGGGTGATAGACTATGAGAAACCTAAAGCCAGTGACTCGTGCTCTTTAGTTACCACCCATTCTGACCCGCAACTTCTTTTCTTCAACCCAATGTGATCCGTACAATTGTTTCTTTATTTCCATGCATACCCATTTAGACCCTTTTGGAAATAATATATTGCCCAAAACAACCCACCGTCTCATATTCGAAGTCCATATAGACCCATTTTTTATTGTTTGGGTTAAATTTGCCAGGTCTAGGTATCAAATATCCTACTACTAATTTGTCTAGGCACCCGTAATGATTTATGCATATTATCCAAAACATCTTCAAACACATCCACACAATCAAAAACCGCTACTCGGTTTCTTCTCTTCATGAAATTCTTTTTCTTTAGGCACAATAAGTAACAGGTCGGGTCCATATTGGTGGTTGAACTTCAAATATAAACAGAGACAAAGCAACAATCTTGACATCCTGTAACATTAGAAGCATATGTAACATAACTAAGGATTGAAAAAGAATTATTAAAGGATTCACTTTATGAACCTATGGAGTTAAATGATCATCATGTTAGAGCATTCACATCTCATTACTCATCCTCTCCCTATAACTACATTAATAATCACTATTTTTCCTCTCTTATTTTCAATTAAATAATATTTTGTCATACCTTAATCATTACAAATTCTTTTTCCTCCATTCACAACCACTGTCAAAAATATTAATAAATTTATAGAGGTTGTACTATGTTTCCTCAAATACAAGGAGGAACGGTAACATTTTTTCTCTACTTCGTTCACAACCATCCCTATAATATAAGACATGCACTCTCATAAAATTAGAAAAATGCTCTTAAACACTTTGGATGAGGTGGAAATTGTTGAGAATCATAGGGATGAGGGTAATACAGTGTGGTAAGTGGTAGTCAGACTTTTTTGAAAGGGTCTTCAAATGATCATGAGATAAGGTAAGCCCTTCATGAATTTTTAAAGTTTTCTTAGATACTCTTCTTCCCTTATGCTCAATGAAGTACATAAAGGCAATCAAAACGAGTAGTATACATATTCAAACCAGCTTCCACCAGTTTCTGTATTTAACCTTCTTGAAGGCAACATACCCAACATAAGTTGTGTTTACCAGGTCCCATGAATTAAGTGGTAACAGGTTCTCACTATCACAACCAAAAAAGAAGGCAAAAAAAGAAACCAGGTAGTAGAATTCACATCAAGCCCGAGGGCATCATGGCAAAAAGATTTATTCACAAGAAAGATGATATAACCATATAAAACATTAAATGGGTTTGTAGTTGCAAGATTGAACATGGATATAGAAAAATAAAAAGCTCAACTTCAAGCGGGGCAACTATAAGGTTAGAATGAAGAAACAAGCTTATGAATTAAGAAAGATATGACTCACTGTAGAGTCATACAAGATTTAAAGTTGCAGAAAAAGAACTTCAAAACTACGATCAGTTACAGAATAATAATTCTGAGTATATAATATCACATGAAATAAGCTCACTTACTAACTTCTATAGTTTATCCTCAAGCTGATTTTTTTAGAATTTCTTCAGAAGGGATTTCGAGTGTTGCTCCTGCATGGTCCTTGCTGGGCTTCACTTCTGAAGAAATATATAAGAATAGTGATTAAAAAAGATAATTAAGCACGCACCCCATATGTCAGAAGTAATGTTAAGTAGATAACAACAGATATAATCGTCATGCTTGACATGTGGTTTCAGAAAAACCAACATGCTACTAATATCACAAAAGCTAATTGTACCATTACAATCGTGAATACTTTTGTCCCCAATTTTTTAAAAATTCTAATTTTACTATGAAACTAATCCACTGTGCGACTACAAAAAAATTATCCCAAAGGAAGTTAACAGGGTTGTCCCTAACCTTCAAAGGGTAGAGAGGCGGTAACGCTCACCTCCTCTCATGTTTGATTACAGCATACTTGACTACTGGTTTCTGTCTTAACCCCTTGAAGACCACCTGCCCAACGTAAGCCGCACTATATTTGGTCCTATCAGTTAATGGGTTAGTTCTAAGATCCGATTAGAACGAAAAAGAACTGAGCTACTGATTGCAGAAGATTCGGAAGCAGTCTAAAGGGGAAATTATGACTAATATATTATCACTAAACCTGGTTAATTAATTTTTCCTATTGACTCATAAATCTTGAACAAGATGCTTAAAATAGAAATCTCAAGAAAAAAAAACAGAGAGAATCTTTAGGTTTGATTTATCTCATATCTCATAAGAACTGAAGCATGATTACTGATAAGCTTCATCTGCGATGCTAACCCTAGAAACCACTATTTTCATATTGGAATTGAATTGCATTGTTGAAGAGTCCATAAATTTAGTGCCTAATTGAACCATTCAAATCCATGTCCACAAGAAATGTATTTCTCTGATGTAGTGTGTAGAACAAAGATCTCAATAATAAGACCACGATAACTGATGTGTGCTCATCTTCTCCAACTGTGTACGTGGGGCTGCATGGAGGGAAAAGTGTGTTGGATGATTTATGGTTTCTTTCACTTAATTAGATGACTTAATTCATGTTAGCACTTAGTGGTGTGTGAGTGGTATAGCTTATTTTCAGCACTAAAATCCTTCTATTTGTAAGGCTATATATAGCCAAAGCTTATCTATTTTAAGGGTATAACATGAATATAGAAAATGGTCTCCATCTCTCTAGTTTTTTGTTTTAGCTTCTCACTATTTGCTTTGGCCATTGAATCCCAATCGATCCATATCAATAACATCACTAAACCTGGTTAGTTAGTTTTGGCTAGTGAATAGTAAATCTAGAGCAAGATGATTAACTACTTACAAGTAGAAAACTCAAAATGAAAATTTTAGGTTTAATTTGAAGAAAATGAGATTCTATGAGGGTGTAACTCTAATCTGGTAAGAAATGAAGCATGATTATTGATAAGCTTCATCTTCAATGCTAACCCTAGAACACCACTATTTTCAAATTGGAATTGAATCACCTTAATTAAAGCATCCATAATTTTAAAGCCTAATTAAACAATTCAACTCCATACAATAAATTTATTTCTCCGATGCAATGTGCACTAAACCTAGTCAATTATTTGTTAGTTTGTTACTGGCTAAACAGGAGAAGTCAACCCGAAAGACTAGTATGATGGGTAAGGGAGCCTGTTTGATCTATAAATACTACATCAGTTGCTCATAAAACCGAATGCAACAGTTTCAATCTGTAACATTCGACCCTCCTTAAGGGCAAACATCCTCATTAGTCACAGGCACGTTGGTCACGGTTGGCACTTTCCAAGCCACCACTCTGAACCTAGCTCTAATACCACTGTTACGAACCAAACAAAAGAACTCAACCCAAATTACTAGTCTAATGGGTGAAGGAGCTCATTTGATTAATAAACCCCACATTAGTCACCGATACAACTAATGTGAGACAAGTCTCATACCTTACAATGGTTTCAGCCCATAACAACACTGTTGGCTGGTGACTCGTAAACCTAGAACAAGCTGCTTCACAACTTATAAGTATAAAACTCAAAATAATATCAATAGATTCATTTCAAAAAGGGGAAATATCACAGAATAGTAATCAAGTTTCAAAAGTGTTCTAATTTAGTCACTCATGCATATTTTTCTCAAATTGGACCTCCAAACGATCAAATCGTGTCATTAGCAAATTTTATTATGACAAGAAAGTAACGATGGAAAAGATATGAGAGTTAGAATTTTTAATATATAAAATTATATTAAAAAATAAAAAAAACATGTTAATTATGAAAAAAATAAAAAAAAGTGCCTAAAATTTACGTTAACGTTCTATTTCAGCATCAAAAGATAAAAATAATAATTTTTAACTGAATCCAAAAGTATAACATGTTAAAAAATATATTATGACTTTTAATTTGTATAAAATATAAAAATGAGTGATCTGATTGGAACACTTTTAAAACTTGAGTTACTTAATTGGAACACTTTTGAAAGTTGGTTACTATTTTACAAAGTTACCCCTTTCAAAAAAAATCATGAAGTTGTATTAGGATGTATATCTCATTTCTGTTAAGCTTCATCTCCAATGCTAACCCTAGAAAACCACTAATTTTAAAATCTGAAATTGAATCACCTTAACTAAAGCGTCCATAAGTTCAACGCCTAATTAAATCATCCAGTTATTTCTCTGATCCAATGTTCAGAACAACGATCTCAATGCCACAAACAGCAATTAAATTAGGTTAAACTAGAATTTTGAAGCTCTTACATTGCAATTTAGGAAGTAATCACTTCTATAACGAAGTTATCAAACCACACACATGAATCGCTGAACACACATCAAACGAAAACCACACGTCGTGCAAAGCGGTTATTCATACCGTATAACGAATTAATTGCGTAACAACAACAACAGTAATGATAATAATAATACCGTATCCGCCGCGAGAATTGAGCTTCGCCTGAACAATCATGTTGGATATGAAATCAGCGGCTTCACGTGCCTCATCGAGAAGCTTCCGGATCTCGGGCTCGGAGGTGACGTGACGATTCTCGTCAAACTTCTTCCTGACCTCCGCGGCGGAGCCCTGCAGCATCTCGGTGTCTCCGGCGAATGATTTGCGAGTGGCTCTGAGCAACGATCTGTATGCTGTTACTGCTTCTCCTGATAATAATCCCCTTGCTGCCATTCTTACAGATCAAACCGCCGACTAGTGCACCAACAATAAACTTTAAGGTATTATACCTGATAGCATTCACAATCCTTATTAAAAAAAATTTCTATCCTATGAAAACAATCCTTTAGTTTTTTAAAATATAAAAAAACACGATACAATCTTTATTTCTATAAGGAAACACGGTATAATCGGGGGGATTGTGAATGTTTTATGATGATGATGATTCGTTTTGGTGTTTGGTGGTTGTCTCACAAACTCCATTGTCATGTTTAACCGTATGACAGGTATTATCCCTCAACTCTACGTGTTTAACTAAAGGTAAGAACTTAGTTTTTGTTTTACGCTATGGTTCCGAGTTCATTTAAGAAGAGAAAATAAACGAATCGGAAGGAAAGAAAAATATTGTTGTGTTCCAGAGTTTGTTTTTAACGAAGGAAATGTAAGGAAAATAAGAAAGTTGCGTTCACGAGTTCATTTTAAGTAAGGAAAAGAAATGAAATGAAAAGAAAAAAAAACTTAAAATGAATCCTTTCAAATTGAAAGAAAATAGAGATAAGAAAAGATAGGGAAATGAAGAAAAAGAAAAGAAAGAAAAAAAAAAGAAATCTTTTGTTTTCTCTCCTCAATAAACTCGGGAACACAGCATTCACGAAAACTTTTTACTTTTAATATCATCTTATTATATACTTGTAACGATTAAAAAGACAATCAGCAGTGTGAGTACCCATGAAACGTCATCTCAGTTTTTTTATTTTTTTTTGTTCAAAATCTGTATCTTTTTTTAGGGTCAGTGAAGAAAGACTTCCGACCTCAAGAACCTTTAAGGTTCATCAACACACCCTTTAGCTCATTACCAATTAAGTTCGTAAAAGTGAAAAGCCTCTTCACGTTCGTAAAGGTAAAAAAAGGTCCTCTTCAAGTTCATAAAGGTTAAAAGCTCTGATTTTATTAAGTTAATTTTGAGTTTAAAAAATAAGATTTAGAAAATAACAGAGTAGGGTTTAGAAAAAAGTTGGCAACTTTTGAAAATAAAGTTGGAAGAATATTCTTTCATACTTGGTGTTATATAATTCTTTTAGTTGAACAATAGTAACATACAAATCAGTAAATCTGAGCTTTTGTTTATAGAATTAAGTCAATTGTTTTATTGAAAAGAAATTATTTTTACTACTGCGTGTGTCAAAAATCAAACTTCCGCTTTCTTGGTATTAAGGTATTAGATTCACATAGAATCCCTCGAGCGACGCGTTGCTAACTCAATTTTCGTATAAAGGTATATCGAAATCGACTCAAGTTGGTACCATTCTTGGATGTTTATTCTTCCAAAAACTTTAGAGAGAACAAACAAACACAAGTAGAAACAAACGAAGCACCAGCAGTTGGATATATGTACATTTTGTGTTTAAATGTTGAATAACAATCATACATGCTTCCTGTTGAAAATACGTAGTAATTTGCGCGACAGGCTTGCGTTTCTTGTTGAAGAACACAAGTTCATCACACCAAAAATGAGGTTTTAGGAATCTTGAGTGTTGTTGCACCAAATGACTTGTTGCGGTGCTTACTCCATATCTTCACTTGCGTTGAAGGTCCGGGTCTCTAATCTTTAAAAAACGTATATAAACAATAAATTCAAAATATTCATCATCTAAATGTACAGATAAATAGGGATTGCAGATCATTCTAAGTCCCTCTTAAACAAAATACCAAGTCTTAACCAATCAGTCAAATCCTTTTGTGATTTCAGGAATTAAATGAGTGCTTGGAGAATATCAAGAAAGTTTTCTCCACTTGAAAATAAGAGTTCAATTACTGCAGATAAGTCACAATAACGGTTAATTACACAAATATGCAACTTACTTTCACCCAAGGAAAAAAAATGCTCTTTTTTATTTTATGCAAACTCTAAGTTTTCTTTCCATTAAATGTTAACAAACTTCTATGACCAGTTTTTGAAGACATGATGGCATGCCATGCCACCATTTACGGTAAAAAAAACTGAAGGTATGTGACATACGTCAGGGGAAAAATCATTTTTATCATACATACAGTAAGAAAAGGGTGAAAACAAGTTGCATTTGGTGTAAATCCTTCATTTGTGGAGATATAGTTACTACCTAATGCATGTGTCTTCAAACAGCATCAATCATTCTAAGCTCATGCTTCTTGCGTCGACACCTGTGATGAGCTTTTTGCAAAGAATTCTCACCTCTCATATCCATATTTTGTGTATCTGCTGCAAAGATAGACAATACAAAAGTATAACTATCAGAAACTAGAGTGATGGGATAGCCGTTAAAGCTTCTTGAGTTCTTGCAGCATAAACAAAATGGTACGAATTTTACAAAACTGATGGTCATAACATTTCATAATTACAGAAGTATAACTATTCATAATTAATTGTGTTTTTAACATTTTAGATTGGTGCAATCAAACATCAATTTAACAACTTTGTTGACTTTCATTATTGTAAGTCATGATAAAGTTCTTGTAGGTATAGTGATAGATGCAGTTCAAGTTTCATGGTTATGCTAACACATTTGACATTCCTATTCAAACAGATCAGCTAAAAAAATGGATTATTCCATAACAGTAACAAAAATCATACGATGTTGAGATGCGTTATTTCAGAATTCAGATACATACAGTAAAAGAGATTTGTATATGAACATTTCATTAAAGAACGTATTTTTCTGAATTTTCTTGATATAACTAGAAACAATAAACCAGATACAACACATGCCACCTGTAACATCTAGTGACCTTTGCCATATTCACATTTGTAATTAGCTACTAAACTAGAAATAGTGCTGATAGGTGCAACAATCAGATTGTTGACAAAGAAAAGCCTAAGGTGTTACATGTGTATTCTAGGAGGGGCACAGAACTAATTAGTAATAGTGGCTAACTTGTTTTGGGTCCCTTGGGTATTAGTAGGGGGAATAATTGAATTAGTAGAGTGTCTAGGTTTGTTATTTTCTTTTGCAGGCTCCTGCCATTGTGTGCATGGAGAGAGGGTAAATCCCTGGATCTTTTGTGTTCTCTTCCTTTTCTCCATTGTAACCCTACTTTTGAGTATTGAAATTCAGTGAACCATCTTTGTCTTCTTTAATTTGTTCCTACTTGTTCTAAAACCCTATCAAGTGCTACTATGAAGTTCACTAGATACAACATACATGTTTTTTTCTGGGCAGTTATATAAGCATACTTATGCGTTCAATCTTATAAAATCATGATACAATCAAACATTGTGCACTGCGAATGACAAATATCCCTCATTTACCTTCATAGGACATATAATAACAAACCTACTATATGATAATATGCTGCATCCAATCACAGCAGGTGAGACGATTTCAATCAAATCTTCACTCCCACTGTTCTAATTCTATTAATCCAGATCACATCTTGAAGTTAAATCTATAGAACACAAAAGAATAGTCTTTCAGATCACACTTGGGACAGCAAAGAACTTACAAGGTTATGGAGCTAGTTAAACCATGACTAATACAATGTTAACTTAGTTTTATAAAGCATGAGACTCTCCAAGGCGTAAAGGTCCCGAAAGCCAAGGAAAGAGGCGAGAACTTCACATACACAAGACATTTCTAGCTACAACCAATAAGTTTTGTATAAAAAGCTGTATCTTTCTCCTCTCCTCTGTTTTAGATATCAGCCTTGTTATAAGAGCAAACCATTCATAATCTACCCATCCTTTTAGTCCTTTTCACATATCGGCCTTGTATAGTCCCTAATTTTGACCAACTTTGACCTAGACATACAAGAACATCCGCCTCAAGGCCCTGAAACGCTAAGGCGCGCTTTTTAAAACCATGGTTATTACTATTCACATTATGACATCGATGAAGTAATGACTCAAAAATTATATGCAAGCAAAGAAAGATACATAGGTGTCAAAATGCACCTTGAACATGGATAATGCAGCAAACAGTTCTACCATTAGCAGAATCAAAGAGTTGAAAAATGATCAATTTACCTCCAAACCTATTGCCCCAAAACAACAGCCTCGTATCATCTTCTTCTTCATCAAACTCATCACCATATCCAAACTCAGCATCCCCTCTATACCCAGGTTCACTCCCATACCCTGATTCATTCCCCTGATTATCCACACTCCCATAATGATGATGATGATGCAATCCCACAACACTATTCACATTCTCCCTATCATTACTCTCCCTCCTCACACTCCTACCACCAGCTTCACTAGCATCCGACGCCCAATTCACATCACCACCACCACTAACACCACCACCGTTCACAAACAACTCCCCACTCGAATCCGTCCCCGCGTTATTCGCCATCATGAAGTCCGAACAAGTACCGTACGCATTCGACGCACCAACCGAACAACACCTCCGCCGCGTCCCACTCCGGTCACTGCTCCGGCCAGAAACAGACCTCGACCCACGTCTCCGTCTCTTCCGAGCCATCCAATGGAACCTCTCGCGCCTCGATTTGACAGATGACCTTGAACCATCGTCGTCGAACAATGAGAGCTTCGACATGTCGAGGGTTTCGATCGAGAATGAGGTTGTACGATCCGATAGGCAGGGGCGTTTGTGAGGTTTGGTTGAAGATGATGGGTTTTGAGGCATTGTGTCGGGTTTTTCTAGGGTTTTGTTGAGTGGGGTTGGGAGGTTGAAGGGTCGCCAGCTGTGGAGGTGGAATGTGCAGGTTTCGATGGCGTGACGTGAATTCGCTATGGTTTTTGGTGACATTGATGTAGGAGATGGAGATGGAGATGGTGATGGTGATAGTGATTGCAGGTGAGATTAGGGTTTTGAAATTAGGGTTTTGGAATTGGGGAATGAAGAAGAAGAAGAATGCAAGTAGGATTTCTCACCCTCCGTATTAGATTGTTGTGTTAACTACTAATAACGAATATAATATTAATCTACTGTGAATAAAATATTTTTTTATAAACAGAAATAAAATTTCATTAATTTACCTATATATTAAAATTCAAACGAAATGAATATTAGCACATAAGTGATATGCATCGGGTATAAATAAGAGATGCAAACACTTACCCCACCTCCCTTTTACTTCATTCTTTATCTAACGACGTCTTAAGAGAGATGGAAACGCGGTGACGGCTTTGCAGTGGCGCTCGGGAATCCCCACCGGCTTTCTCTTTTGTGATTGTCACCCTGTCGCAAGTCTCTCTATCAGGCGTCAATGATATGTGAAAATATATATTCATATATATATATATACACACACACACATATATATATACACACATATATATATATAACATATATATATGTATATATATATATACATATATTATATATGTTAATAATGCATAACTTTCCTTGTTTTAAGAATTCTTTGTTATAATTCATCTTTATCTATACTTAATTGTGACTAATTTGGATTTTGTAGTTTTGAATGGTTGCTTGATGATTTCATAAGAAAAAAACAAGATATGCATTAATAATTTAGAAGTTTAGAGGTTGTTATGGTCATGATTGATTATGTCATAACAATAGCAAGTATCATATCCCTTAATCCTTCGTATTATGGTCCTGACTGATTCTGTCATAGTCATAATACGCATCAGGATCATTTTTTAAGCCATTCTTCTTCAAAAAAAATGGGGGGGGGGGAACGAATTTTGCAAGAAGAAACCCTAATTTCCTTATTCTTTTGGTAACTTCGAAGGAAGTTTCTTAAAGTTTCAGGCTATATTGAAAAAAACAAGCATTTCAAATGAAGATTCAAAGCCACATAACCAACCTCTACTAATCTTTGGTTTGAAAATCTCTAAATCTATCATGTTTCTTTTATTGTTATGAGTTTGGTTATGGTTTTTGTAAGTCTCATGGGCTAAACACTTTTTATCACTTAGATTAGATGAAACTTAGCATAGTTTGACATTTCGCATGTAACTTTGATGATGATTAGGTTAATGTTTATTACAAGGCTATGAGTATTCTTTAATAATTATATGTGTTTATTGAACTTGATGAAATGATGAATCTTGTATGTGTTATAATCACATATTGTTAGAAAATTTTGTGTTTTAGAACATCTATTCATGAAATACATACATTAGTATGTGGTTTATGGCATTTGATTAAAAATAGTAAATGAGGGTTGATTATTTATTAAGTTGAACAAACATGCATCTTTATACATATGTTTGTGAAAACTATTGTGTTTGTTATGAATATCTCATAACATTGTGTATATGTAACCATAGATAATGCGCAAATTTATGATTTGTGTGTTCTTGCTAGACATTCATAAATTGAAGGATGTACATAGTTATTGTTACAATATGCGAATTGAGGTGGTACCATGTGTTCATGGTGTTTATTTTCCAAAGATTTACGGGTTTGGTAATCTTGACGCGATTCCTAACCATCTTTAACTTAGCTTAATTATATCACTGGGTCTTCATGACATAACTTTAAGTGACTATTATGTGTTTATCTTTCCAGTTTTCTAACGAGTTATACAATTAGATAACCTTGATAGGGGTCTAATTAACATCTAGGTTTCATGCGTATAAGATGATATCGCTATAGATTCATGTATGTTGTCATTTTTGCTAAGCGAATTCGAAGTATAAGTGATATCTTTATCTAACTGATTATCTTTATACTCGTCCACTTTTTCAATTAGTCTAATTGTTAGCTAAACTAGTTAATCATATTGTTCACAAATCATCTATCATCTGCTAAATAACGACAAATAATTAGTATCAAAAGCTCTCGTGCCCACAGATCAATACTTGGTTCATAAAAAAATTATACTACTATCTGATAGGTAAACTCGTCTACTGTGTGTATAGTTAGTCATAAGATGAAAACCATTATATAATTTTAAAGTTTAATTGTGTAAAATCTATTATTTATATATATGTATATCAAATCACACATCAGTCAATGTAACCTTTTACTCATTTCTTTATTGGGTCTTCGCCACCTCATATATATGTAATAGCCAGGGAGGAGTTTGACAATCTCATTGTTGATGGTTGTAAAAATATCATGGTTACCATGTGTTGTTTATTGTGCAAAATATCACAACTCGTATTTGCATACATGTTAATTGTGTGTTTTGTATATGTATAACATGAGCTCATGAGCATATGACTAAATATTTTTTAAGCATGCATCACATGCAATCAGTGAAATTCAATCAGTGAGCCGGCCTAGAAACAATGTGGAAATAGTGAAATTCAAAGTTTTAGAAGTTTGTAGTTGTTTGATGTTGTAAATATATAATTTATTTATACTTAGAATGCAGGCGAGGTGTCACATCATTAATTGGTTTTAACTTATTATTATTAGCATTATCATTATTTTTATTTTCTTACTCGGATGATGTCCCATTTAAAAATAATACCTATACTCTATCTTTTTATAACTATACTATATCTTTTTCATATTGATATAAAAAACATACTGTATATTTGTTGACATTATTTTTTCTTCTCATATCTATAGTTATAAATTATAGCCGTATAAAGTTGATTTAACAATGATGCTAAACTTTATAACACTAAAGTAAGATAAAATTTACACGTCATTGCATACTAAAACAAAACGTTAAATAAAAAATATGCTAACAAATAACAAAAATTGAATTAATAAAACTCAAATCAAACATTGTGTAGAAACAAAATTAAGCAAATAAGAAAAGGGAGAAGAAAACTAAAAAAAACAAAATAACACAAATTAAATATAGAAAAATAGAGATGGGGGATTGTTAGATTCGAAGATGAGAAAAGACAGGAAAGAGGAGCATTGTTAACCATTAGAACAATGGTCTCTTTAAGTCAAACTTATGCTGTTGTAGAATTTACAATTTGGTGAAAAGGAAAAAAGAATAGCCAATTAATAAGTGTTACCTGACAACACAATCAAGAATTAATGTTCTAGCCAAGTTGAAACGTGATAGTTATATAATTATATATGTTGCTTCGTGCTTACAAAAATTTATAGTCTAACTTTAAATAGTAAGAGAAGAAACTTAATCAAGTATAAGTTTTCCATTTAAATCAGGAAAAGATAGAAAAAAATGAAAATACTTTCTTTTAATAGTATTTGAGTTTACCAATTTATTTTTCTAACCTAGTTTGATTAGAAACTAAAAGAGTATAACATAAAAAGTATAAACTTATTTTATTTTATCTCAATTTGAAAACACGTTATATTAAAATAAATATAAATTTATTTTTAAAAAATTAATTTCATGATTGATACTTGTAACATGTTCATATTATAATATAATACAATTGATTCTTATGATGGATGATCCTTGAGTTAATAGTTTTGCAATTACTTTTTACCCCCAAACTAAAAGACAAGAGGAATAATATACGCGTTTTAATATATATGTGGGGCTCACTTTATTTTTAATTAATTAATTAAATATTATCATCATCTATGAAGACCCCCACCAGAGATTCCTGTGGCAACCACCACTCACCTTTTTCTCCAACGCAAATCGCCACAACCACCGTCTACCAAGACCACCGCTAACCACCACCGGTACAACCTCCATCAACACCACCACTTATTTCATACTTGGTAGTTTATTCATATTCATTCTCAAGAACTTATATATTTATGATGTTCGTATGGAATCAAAAGTTTATTTTAAAAAAATGTTAAATGTATTCAACATTAAAATTTCTTAACTAAAGTTTTAATTTTAGTAAATTAAAAAAAAGTTAGTAAACTTTCAAGATAGAACGTAATAATTTAATATAAAATAAGTAATTTTTATAGCAAATATATTCATTATGACTATAACTAGGTTATTGGTTTGTAATATAACTTTTCGTAAATTTAAAACGATTAATATTTATTAAGAAAATATGATTGTTATCGTAACCATTTATGAATAAAATAAATAAATATTTGAGAAGTTTTTGAGAGCATATATGCTATTTGAAAAATTATTTTAAAAATATAAATATTTGAGAAGTTTCTGAGAGCATATATGCTATTTGAAAAATTATTTACTGAGTACTTATGATATTCAAAATGTTTTCTAGATATATATGTTGGATAAAAAAAAAACTGATGCAACCAAAACAAAACATTTAGAGTATTTTGAGTACAACTAATAAAGTTCTTTCGAAGATATATACTGAACTTTCGAAGCAAAGCTCAAAGGAACTTTCGAATATAAGCTTCAACTTCCGAATACCAAGTCTCTGCTCTTCCGAGAGTTCAACACTTAAAAGAAATGAAGACTACAACTTCCGAATTATGAAGTCCAAAGGAAGCCTCGGAAGAAGTAGCCACTTCCGAAGTATAAGTGGTTTCGGAAGAACAAGTTCTTCCGAAGCCAGTTTACCTTCGGAAGTATCTACTATGAACCAGTGACATACGTATAGTGTCTCTGGCACTCCACTGCAAGACCTTTGATACTGCATGATGTTTTTCCAAAAGACCATATAGTTGATCATAATTTATTCCACTGTTTTAATTTTATTTGTTAGTACAATTACCAACTTTATTTAATGATAAAAGGTAAGTCATGAACATGTCATGACTACCATATCTTAGATAAGACATTATCTAAGATACCTTAACTATAACTTTGTAGTATTTGTTTTAGTTATAGGATTCTAGCTGATATCAAAGTATATCCGGCCGTAGATAGTAATATATATAGTTTATCATTGTAACTCTTATAGCAAACTTGTAAAAGTCTTGTAATACTTTGAGTTAAGAAATAATATATACAAGTATTTTGAAAATTATTTTATCGTGTTTTTTCTTTGTGTTACTTAGTATATTATAATCAACTCTTAAAAGAACTCTGCTTCTTGAGTGTTCATCAGTGAGTTTGAGAGAAATACTTGTGTTGAATACAAAAACCGATCCTGCAATATATATGATATTTAAGAAGCTTTTAAAAGTATATATATATTATTTAAATTATATTTAAATGTATAAAGATGTATTAAAAGTGCATAAATAAATTTATATATGAATTTATTTATTGAATTTAACTTTTTTGAATGGCAAAAAAACACCACGTGGCCGACGATGAACGCCACCCAACCTACACCCATTACGGAAATATCTACTCTCCAAAGTCCAAACCATTAAAAAACTAAGAAGCAAATTCAACCAGCACTTGATGTCGAATTCTCTTCGTCTTCTGCTCATTATTATTCTTATTACGATCATCGGAAGCGATGATAATGCACGATTCGTTGCGTACGGTGTTGTCGATGAATACACCCGACGTGATTTTCCGGCGGATTTCGTATTTGGCTCCGGAACTTCTGCGTATCAGGTGCTTCATGGTGATTTCTTCGTGTGAAGTGTAATTGTATTTGTTTTGGAGGTAATTGTGTTATCTGTGCGACATTGTTGTGGTTAGGTTGAAGGGGCGGTGTTGGAAGATGGACGTACTTACAGTATTTGGGACACATTTGCTCATTCAGGTAAAATAGTTTTCAATTTCTCGTATTGTTAGGATTCTGAGTGTGTTTTCTGTATTAGTTGAAATAGTTGTGACTGGTGTAAAAATTATTCTTATTTACTCACATCTGTAGTTTTTGTTAATATTTTTGTTAACAATGATTGCGAGTTACGAAGAGAGAGAGAAAATAAGGATAAATGTATAGAAAAATACTATTAAATTGGAAAAGATGTATGAAAATTCGTGATTTTTAAGTGAAATAAGGATGAGGACGAGAAATCAGATGTGATGTGAGTGCTCTTAGTTTGCTAGAATTTACACGCTGGGATTTTTAAATAAATTTCTTATTACCAGTTTTAAGTTTACATATTTTTAGTATCTAAGGTAGTTAGAAATATAAAAAGTAAAAGTTGGTGAATTAGTTGATTACTCTATTATAAAATAAAATTTTTAATAATAACAAAATGTCTACGGGAATGGTTTAGGTAAACGTGTATATATATATTCGTTACAATAAACCATAAGTTTGTCTGCTATACATGTTTCTTGTTTTAGAAAGAATCTGTCATTTAAATTTCAAAGTAACATGAAAGGATCTGATTCAGTAGCTTGGTGTGTTCATAAGATGATTCTGTTTATGATAGATTTATGTTTGCTAAGGTCTGAGTGTTCATTTTTCGGATTCAAAATCACAGGCTTCTATAATGGAGCAAACGGTGATGTAGCGTGTGACGGGTACCATAAATACAAGGTACATACCATGTCGATCTTCCACAACCCACAACTGATATTTTTGTTATGATAAGAGCTCAACAGAAAACAGGTTAATTCGACATGGTTAAGCAAATGCTGGCTATATGCAAGGTGAACATATTATGTTATGCGTAAGTTTTGACAAAACTAGCTGTAGTTTTCAGTTGCAGCTGAGTGATGTACCTTTTAGGTTATATACAAGTGTTCCGCAAAGGTAGCCGTTGTTGAATGGTATAAAATGACATAAAAAAATCGACACATAGTTTTCACCCGTATGCTACTTCTACTACACACTTGTATACACCACAAGCACTGGCCTACATCTCCAATTGAAAGCTCTGGCTCACAGCTCTAGATACACCTACTTGTGCCGAAATACCCTATAAGTAAAAGCTTATATTGTATCTATAATGCAGTGAATTTGAATAACTGCTAGCTAACTAGGGTGCATCCAAACTTCAAACAATTTGGTCTGTCTGAATTTAAATGTGCAGGAAGACATTCAACTTATAGCGGACACGGGTTTGGAAGCTTTTCGGTTTTCCATCTCTTGGTCCAGACTGATCCCAAGTATGTTTACGTAATGATCTAATATCAGTTATAACATAAGTTATGCATATCCTGCTTATCTTGTTTGTGTGTAATCCTTCTATTTTTTTATTTTCAGATGGCAGAGGGTCCGTGAACTTGAAGGGATTACAATACTACAATGACTTCATCGACGAGCTTATCAGCCATGGTTTAATATAACTGATTTATTTTTTCAATCTTACCACATGGGCATCTGATGTGACATTTAGCAATTTAAACAAGCTCATTTTTTTCAATTTTCAAACCATTTTTTATTCTAATTCTCTTCACATGTGATGTGGGTGCTGTGTGATATCAACCAATGCCACACCGGCTAAAATCTTTAATAAACTGTAAATTGTTTTCTGTTTTGTGCCTAATTCAGAAGGTTGCTAGAATGAGGAAAAAACGAAAATTCCCTTCTATTTACGTAAAAAAAGGTTGAATCATTCGTTTTCCATGCAACAAAATTCGACCTCTAATTTTTCAAGCTGATTGTTTAGGAATACAACCACATGTTACATTGCATCATGATGATCTACCACAAATTCTTGAAGATGAATACGGAGGATGGACTAGTAGAAAAGCAGTGTACATATCTAACTTAATTTTGGTGTTATAACCATTTATATGATAAAAGGTCTTTATGGTTTACTATTTTTCAAATGCAGGAAAGACTTCGTTGCATATGCTGATGTTTGCTTCAGAGAATTTGGTGATAGGGTTTTGCACTGGAGTACTTTTAATGAAGTTAATGTGTTTGCTTTAGGTGGTTATGATTTGGGTTTCACGCCCCCTGGACATTGTTCTTACCCGTTTGGGGTAAGAAATTGTACTAAAGGTGACTCGACATCTGAACCGTACATGGTAGGTCACCATTTGTTGTTGGCTCATGCATCAACTGTAAGATTGTACCGAAAAAAGTACAAGGTAAAAGTCTATCTTTTCCATGATTTGTAGTGGTGTCAAAACGGCGGGTTGGGTTAGAGGTCAAAACGGGGTTGGCTGAAAACAGTTGGAATTTTTTACAGGTCGGGGTTGTCGTGAAACAATTTTTACCCCCAGTTTTGAATTTTAATCACACCTAGGGTGACTTTTAACCAGTTTGACAACTTTGTTCTGTTTCCTTGTAATCTAATTCTTTTACTTTTCTGCATTTCACCTATTGAACCCGTAATAGAAAAATGTGAAGCAAGTTGACCCATTTCTTAGTAAAGGGTTCATTGAGATCTCTTATGATTTGCAATGAAGTTATCATGATCCTGCTGTCGGTTATTACGCCAAATTTAATTACCAAAACCTGTATTATTTCGATAATAGTCAACATTTTCAACAAGATGATTAAGGAGGTTTTATTCATTAAACTTACACCTTAGGTGGTTTGACTTGTTTTACTAACTTGACCCCTTTTCCTTTTAAGCTAATTGGTCTATATTATTTTTCATCTTATCCATTTGAAATTTTGACCCGTAAGAGAGAATATAACGCAAATCAGCCAATCCTCTTAGTAAAGGGATGAATTGATACCTCTAGTTATCACACCTTTATGAGTAGCTATTCACTACTTGTTTGTATGATGGATATTGATGTTGATGCAGGCCGTGCAGCATGGTTTTGTTGGAATAAATATCTTTTCCTATTGGTTTGAACCTTATACAAATACAACTGAAGATGTGAAAGCTACCCAAAGAGCAAATGAATTCTATGTGGGTTGGTGAGTGGTCAAACATGATAAAATTGTTGGAAGTAAAAAATTAAGAAAGTTAAAGTGCTAAATTGAAAGAAAGTTGAAAGTTGATTTTGGTGGAGTTTTAGGAAATTTTTAGTTTAAGTAAAGAGTCTTTTTATATATTATTTCATTAGTATGTTTATCTAGTTATTTAGTTTGATTATTAATTGTTTTGCAAGTTTATCTAGGTATTTGAATGTCTAGAAAGTAGGGATTCGAGTTTGAGTAGGTTAAGGTTTTGTTTGGTATAAATAGGGGTTAAGGTTAATGTATTCTGCACTTCTTTGATCGTTTATTAATAAAGAGTCGTAGTTTGGTTTCTGCAAAAGATTGTAACCTGTTTTTTGAGATTTGATTGTGGGCCTGATTTCAACATAAATGTAACCAAATACTATTATTTAAAACTCCCCTTGATACTCTTGCGGGTATTAGATAAATCCGAGTGGTAGCAAATACACGAGCCGGGCTAGGTGCTAACCGGTTAAAAATTAGTAGTTTTTTGTTGGGTTGACCTGGAACAGATTTTGTCCAATATAATTATTTTTCTATAAATAAATTGGGTTAAATATGACTACAGAAACTATATGACATTAACAATTAGCTAATTCTGGAATAAGATGATATAGCAGGTTTTATAATTTTATTAGGGTGGCAATTTCAACGTGACATGAAATAAACAGGTTAGGGACTGAGCTTTGGACTAAACAGGCCTGAACAGGGACATAGCTAACCGATGTAGCTATTTGTGTCGGGTTTGGATTGAACAGAACACCCGCCAACCCGTTTAGATTTAGAATTCAGAAACTAGAAGTTCAACACACCAACTTGTTTTGTTTTTTTGGAGTTTTTTTAGTTTTTCTAAAACACGTTGACCGTTTAACCCTTTTAATTAATAGGATAACGTAGGTTGTGTTCGTTTTACTATGTTGTAAGCTAGTAGCAACTGAGATTCGGGTCCAACAAATTGACATGAATAGTTAATTGGCTCATGTGCGAATCTTACACAACCTGTCATCCTTTAGTATTATGCTTTAAAAATACACTTTAAGCAACTTCTGATCAGTTTGACTAATTTTCTTTTAACATAGTTTTTTTTAAATTTTATCTGTATCCTTTAAAATATAACCAGAATCAAGTCAAGCATAAGTAAATGAGTCTAAACTAACACCTCTAATAGATTATAGGTTCCTGTTTCAGGTTTATGAATCCATTGGTGAATGGGGATTACCCAGATATAATGAAGAAAAATGCAGGCAATCGAATTCCAAGTTTACCAAACTTGAATCGGCGAGAATCAAGGGTTCATTTGACTTTTTTGGCATAAACCACTATGTCACATTATATATCAAGGACAACCCCCGTAGTATTTATATGGAGACCAGGGACTATACTGCTGACATGGCAGCAACAGTTATATGTGTGTCTTGATTTAACGATACAAGCATACAAGTATGTTCATTAGAGGTGGCAAAATGGATGGGTCAGGCGTGTTGGGTAATCCCTTTGGGGAAAATCAGGTTATTCTTTATGCTGGACTGGGTAACAGATTGGATTGTGAAATACACTTTCTACAAAACTTTCACTTTTTCTAATATAAAGCTAGTGTTCAGAAGCAGTTGCAAAAGTTATATCATTTCCGTACTCTTTAGTAATCTAATTTTTCAATAAAAGGATTTATGAGGTTCTATGCCTTACAAATACACTTTTGGCAAGCGTTTACCATGGTTTGCCCCACATAACCTTTTTTTTCGCTTTAAGGTAACATTTCAACTTACCTGTTTGACTTATTAAGTTATTAGAGATAAAAATAGACCATTCCTATTCAACAGCCCGTAAGTAAATGGTTCTATTTGCCACCTCTAAGTAGAGTATTCATCTAAATACTGATACGATGTGTTTTCTTTTGGGAATGCAGTCGATGGAGGTGTAATGTTTCCAACTCAGGTTTGGATTTTGTCATTTGTTGGTATTCTCTTTTTATCATTATTTCCACTTGTTTAACTAAGTCTCTCTCTCTATATATATTTGAATCTCAGTTTGAGGTGGCTCCAATGGGTATGCAAAGGCTCCTTAACTATTTGAAGGAAAAATATGGCAATCCTCCTATTTACATCCATGAAAATGGTATATACATCAAATAAGGTCCTTATAAAGTTTTAGCATTAGTTTCGCCGATTGTTGTATCCTCCTACTTATAGCTAGGAACACACAAGTGAAACATCTGTTTCACTTGTGCGATCTGCTGGATATGCATGTGCGTATATTGAAAAGTTTAATAAATAAATAATAAATTTTACAGGCCAAGTACAACCGCGTAATGGAACATTGATTGACACCCCAAGGGTGGAGTACTTGCATGCCTATATGGGTGCTGTGTTGGAAGCACTAAGGTACAGCTCAGTTTCATTTCTTTATACGGTAGTTGATATGTGCACCACTAAAATTGCTATGTACACCAGCAAAAATGCGATAGCATATCTGTATGTGTGCAATGTATGTTAATTCATCAAGTTGTACAAATTGCATCTCTTTAGATAAAAGAAGGTGATTTGTTCAAAAAAACATTTATCAAATGGCAGTTTTATCCTAACATTATAAGAAAAGAAAAATAAGTGTTTAAGACGTATGTGCAAAACAGTCAAATGGAAGTTATTATTATTAGGTTTTTCACTAATCACTTGTGTTATATAAAAGGTCCCGTATCAGGGATGATGCTCGCTTCTTTATTCTCATAATATGCAATATCTTCTTTCACAACCTTTTAGATAAAAGTGCACCACTTATACACCCTAAAAAGGTTTATGTACGGCAACATGGATTCACAATACCTTCCTCTTAGCGATATACATCATCAGCCGATTATATCGGCTGATATTGTGTGATAGTATTAGTATTTAATTTGTGTTATAGTATTAGTATTTGAATTAGTTTATAACTGTGATGATGTATATCTGCTCCTAAAATTTCGGTTGTATGATTCCCTATTTAAAGGGATCTCATCATTAATGGAATTCATTCAGAATCACACACCTTAATCCTTTATGGTATCAGAGCCATTCTGATATCCTTTTCTCCTTTTCCGCCATCTCTCTTGTTTTCTCGGATACGTCCGACCAAGTTATCAACATGACTAAAGAAGCTGCAGCAGCACCGCCCCTAAAACCCCAATCCTTACATCCTGCATACTCTGTAACAAATATACAGAGCAAGATCCGCACCCTAGATGGCACCGGTGTCACGTATTCTCAATGGATCCGGTTGTTTCGCTTACATGTCGTCGCCTACAAGGTGATGGATCATATCGACGGTACTGATCCTCCGGCATCATCATCCGCTGATCATGCAGCCTGGACAGAAATTGATGCGCTCGTGCTCCAATGGATATTCAGCACTATCTCCGATGACCTCCTTAAACGAGTCATGGACGGCAGCACTACTACGGCTCGTGCATCCTGGTCCAAACTCGAGAAAATCTACCTCAGCAACAAGAAGGCTCGTGCTGTCTCATTGGAGACCAAGTTTTGCAACCTGTCTTTATCCGCTTGTTCCTCCGTTGAAGACTACTGTCAGCGTTTAACTGACCTTGCAAACCAACTGGCCGATGTCGATGCTCCTGTCACCGAGTCCCGCCTTGTTCTTCAACTGGTGCGGGGTCTCCCAGCCGAGTATAACACCACTGCTGCCCTTATTAATCAGAACGGCGTCAATTGGGATCAAGCTGTTAGTATGCTGAATGATGAAGTATTGCGCCTCGAAGCCCAAAACGGGTCTCACCCTACCGTTCTGGCAGCCACATCTACTCTAGTAACCCCTCCAAACAACCAACCGGTTCAGCCTTCCGACACCAACTCCTATAATCGGGTGATGATGTATATCGCTAAGACTTCCCTGTATAAGAAGCGCGCCTCAAGACTATGCCTTTTGTACGCACTGCGCTGCACGTGGTCAGAAATGAGCTTCCTTGATTCTTAGGTCGCCTCACACCTAGACACTCTTCTTAAAACACAAATTAGGTTGAAATGGGTTGTTAATAGTGTCGTCGCATTTGGGGTGATTGGGTTCCTTTAGATTCTCAAATAGTTAACACATTAGATACAATCATGTATGTAGAAAAATTTCACTCATAGCAAGCTATTGGTAGGGTCATAAAAGGGTAAGATGATGACAAACATTTCCTTTATCCAGAATATGAAAAGAAGGTTGCTCTCACTAAGACCATTGCCTAAAAAACTTTCTAAGCCAATGTGGGGCTAGCCCACTTAGTAGAGGCTTTGCCTCTTAGAGGGGAGGTCCCGGTTCAAACCCAAGGATGGTGTAACTTGCTGTAATTTAGGAGTAGAAGTAGGGTAGATTTGCCGTTCAAAAAAAACCTTTCTAAAAGTATATTGTATAAAATACTAATAACATAAAGTGTAGAATGGTGGGGGGTTGGGTAGTTGGAGTGGTGATGCTCCTCTGAGGTCAAGGGTTCGAGCTCTGCCTATGACGGTTTGGTATAAATTAATTATGAGTTCATTTAGAAGTAGATTAGATGGGCGTGCGAGTTGCAATTCACAAAAACGTGTAGATAAGGAACACAAAACATGAGGTACTAATATTTAACTCACTAGATAATTAATTAACATATTAGATATGATGACAAAACTATGTTATAAAAATAATTATCAACTATTAATAATTAGAATGAATTAGGAGTAGTCGTGTTGTACATATTAAAAATATACTTTGGGTGATATTAGACCCACTGGACGGACTTGTTTATTGTTTAGCTAAAAAAAGTTATTCGACCCTATCGGTCTGTTAAAATAAACCTCATTCAAATCAATCCATTGATAAGTAAATGAGTTGAAATTGCTACTTTTAAGTGTTATTTACTATGATTACTTTGTATGTTACTTGGTAACAGGAATGGATCGAACACGATGGGATACTTTGTTTGGTCATTTTTAGATCTCTTCGAGTTGTTGGATGGCTACAAAAGCGGGTATGGTTTGTACTATGTCGACTTGGATGACAAGGACTTGACTCGATATCCTAAACTTTCTGCACACTGGTATGCTAGTTTTTTGAAAGGAAAGAACATGAGTGACATTCTTGGAAATATGGATGCAAAAGAGACTTTGTCTTCTGCATATTAGCTTTTGCTTTTCTATAGCATTGTTATGCTCATACTCATTGATCTCTAATATTCAATACCTCTTAATAATATGAGTGTATTGTCCCTTCAAAATGCATGTATACTTAGTTTCCTTTATCATTAAAATCTTTTAGGCCTTATTCTTTATATATGTGTATGTACATATAAATATAGTTGGTTATTTTAAAAAGGAAGGAAATCCCAAGGATGAGAATGTATCAGGAGGCGTGACGTATTTCAAAAGGTTAAGAGGTCGATGTGATTAAAGTTTTTATTGTATAAAATGAAAATCTGATGCAATCTGTAATTCTTGGAGAATAGTAACAAAGGAAAGTAGTGATCGAGACTAATGAATCAGTTGTTAATCATGTGATCTAATAACTAGAAGATTCGAGAAATTGAGAATGGTTCTTGAGGATTGTTAGAGAACACGTAGTAACAAAGAGTATGAGAAAGAAGTTTTCATTTATTTTTTGCACGCCCATTACATCTTTACAAGCTCCTATTTATACTATCAATTACTTTACAAAGTTGACTAATATTGACTTTAACTGATCGTAACTAACTAACACTCAGTATTAGTAATTTAGTACATATCAAAATCTAGGCAAATAAATTTTGAAAAACTAGAACGTCACTAAAATGGATAAACACGTTGTGTTTTGGGTGGTTATAGACACACTGCACAAAACATATTAATGTTTCTATGTATGCACCTAGTGTCACATGGTCAATTTTGTTTTAAGAAAAATTATATTAATTGTATGAAAAATGTTTGATATGATGTAACTTAAATGTGTTGAACAGAAAATAGAGAAACTAAATAAAAGTTACGTCATCTAGATAAACGTTTGTAAGAAAGTAGAATAGGATTTTTTTTAATAGTGATGATCTATTTAGAATTTTAATCTATGATCGAACTAATCGGTTATTCAAGTGTCGTCGATATTATAACTTGATCAATTGCAATTAAAGTGCTTATAATTATTGTTAAACTATTTAGTGGTTGCGCTAGTGAAATACTAGGCTTAGTTTTTAAAATGGTTATTTGGGAACATGACTAATAACTCTAATACAATCTCCCTATAAGTAGACACATAACCCATATCGAGCAAGCGCCTCGAAAGGTGTCCTCCCCAATAACAACCTTCGTCAGCTCCCAATGATCAACGCCTCCAAAAAGCCTTCATTGATAGTGTTATAAACCTCGCAAGTCACATGCGACCCTCCGTCTGACACAACAAGTGTAGAATCTCATGAAGGCCGGGAACACGTGGAAAATCCTTGGGTCTTGACTAGGTGAACAAGAACGTTAATATCTACTCAACGACATAATCTGTAAAACACTCTAGAACATCAAAAAAACAAGACAAAAGAAAACTTAAAAATATTAAATACTATATGATTCATACAGTGGCCATGTGATTCATATAACACTATACGAGTTGTATAGGTTGTCTTTTAATGGCCTATATGAATTGTAAATTTGACAAAAATAGAGTGATGTGACAGGCGACAACTTTATCGCTTGAGTATAAGATATACGACTTGTATAACTACTGTATACGCGTCGTATAGGTGACATCCAATAAACTATATCCTGGTATAGTTTTAACAACTCCCTAGAGATATCAGTATCTTATAACATAATTTACATTCTCTCCTCAAACATCTTCATTAAACACCCAAAACTCTTTCAAAATAACTACCTAAAGATCGGCAACATGGCTCGCAAAGTTGCTAGAACCAAGTCTCTAAGGAAACCATCACGATGTCTGGTCAGCCATTGCGATCCACGTCAATCTCACCCTCATAACCATCATGTGGTTTGATGAGAATCACACCTACAAGAAACTAAACAGACCCTTTCAGATCCCACCCTTGTACCTCCACCTAACCACATATCATCACCGCACACCCGCAGCTATTGTTATGTATTTAACTCAGCTTGTGTGGGTTGATTAGGATATGATCTTGTTCAAGACGGGTGCGACTCAGATGGGGTTTAGCCATGAGCTTTGGCAAATCAGCTACCATTTTCTCACGTTATCGGGTGTTTAGCAAAGTAAATTAGATAGCCGGTGATCTGGAGATGGTTCTAACATCTGTATATCTATATTTTGTACTAAAGATTAGCGGTTTGAAATGTATAATTTATAATCTTTTATATGTATAACCAAATGTCAAAACACCTCCATTTGAAAGAGTACAACAAAAGCTGCAGTGGGTATTACTCACTGTTGCAGAGCTTCCTTAATGTAATGGATGTTCTTCTTTTCTGCACAATTTCTTGGCCATCCCATTTTTGGAAACCAGGTTTGCGGTTGATTTCATGCTTCCATTGGTATCGGGCTTCACCTGATATTAACAGTAACGATCCAGGGGTCAAGTATACCGGGATCTTGGGCTTGGTTTGTTTTTCATTGGTGGCAACTTCATTTTCAACACGGCTGAAATGCATCACACAAGATGATTCTAATGAGATCAGAGCTATTCCATCTTCAAACCGCATTAGGTCAACATGCGCACAGATTCCCTGAAAATTTGAACAATGAAAAATTAGGATTCTTGACTAGTAAAAAATGAAAACTTATCCATGTCAGTCTTGTATAAGCAAAGTTATTTTCATAAAAGGTAACAAACTTTGATCAAAATGCCAAATTCTTGTTTTCAGTAACCAAATTTAGGCAAAACAAAAAAAACCTTAACAGTTTCAAAATTATGGTTTACAGTAACAAACTTTTAAAAATATCAATTTAAAGTAATTTGCTCATAATATGTATTTGAGCATATGTGCAAACATAAAAATGTCATATCCTGTTTCGTAGATGAAAATTCTACGTAAAACACATAATGATATGATTAAGGCAACATCATAGATAAATAAATAAAAATCATTCGCACCTCACCTGGCTGGTATGAGTTAGCAATGAGTTGATTGAAGAGAGGTTCTCTGTTAAGCAGCTTTGATGGAAATATGCAATCTTGTCCATCCATTTCACAACTACTTAGGTCCATTGTTTCAAGATCATAATAACTATACTGGATAAGCTCTCGTATACATGTTGACAGCTTGTTTGCCCATATTGGAAGGTCACCAAACCTCATAGCCTGCAATGAGATTACCACAAGTCATGATTAACAAAACTAAAGCTCAGTGGTAGTCAATCAAGCACACATAACACTCTGTATCCATCAAGCACACATATCCATCAAGCACGCATGCGCAAATATTCTGTCAAAACGGCCAAATTCTGAAAAAAATGGTCTGAACAATCTATAAACGGCCTGGAACCATCCTAAAACAGCTTAAACCACCTTAAAACACGTCTAAAAGACTAAAACAGCTAGAAATGGCCTGTTTACACCGTGCGCCTTGCCTGTTTCAAGTCCTCGCTTATTAAGCGACTTGCGCATAAACTCAAGGCTCACCCTATGTGCCTTAAGACCACCTAGCACCTTCGACTACCTAGCTAAGACACGATTATGTACAAGACTAAAATCATTGAATTGTGATTGAGTTCTAGGAATGACTCAACAATGTAGATAATACGTGTCGGTATATTCATCAAACATTGTTAACCAAGTTTTAGTTGTCACACCTGATTGTGAGATGCATCAGTGAACCATCCTTCTGCAGCCATATGCAACAGAAGAGCAAATATATTAGAGCAATAACTAAGATAATTACAAAAATCAAGAATCTGCAGTTATGAACTTGTCCTCATTAGAGCAATAACTGAAATATATGCATCAGTGAACCATCCTTCTGCAGCCATATGCAACAGAAGCACAAATATTTTTTGAACAGTTAAAAAATGAGTAATTATGTCAAAAAGTAAACTTCTTTTAAAAAGTTGCAAAAACCCACAGTTATGAACTGGTTCTTATGCTTTTGTATGAACTCAATTCCAATATCAAGAATCTGCAAGAAAAATCATATTCCCTTTGTGTTTGAAGATGATTACTTATGCATCACATCATAATATAATGTCAAGCGAGTGACTTTCAACTTCAAATAAGAAGATACCTTGTAGAATCGATGCTAGCAAAGCTGATTGTTGTTCAGGGGTTAAGAAATCTCTACATAAGCTTAAACCCTTGATTTCATTGATTTGTTCCCATTTAGGGGTTTCCCCAAATGGTAGTAATTCAGCTTCACCCCCAATGTTTGAGTATTCCGGCTGCCGGTGACGATCATCTCCGTCGCTATCTTCCGACGACTCTCCGAATGCTTGTTGAATTATCGTCTTGTAATCGTCCATTTTCAAGGAGCTTTTTTGGTCTCTATACTCTAGGGTTTGATGTAATGTTGATGTAATGTAAGAAAAATGTTTAGGATTAACAGTTTTTATTGGTTGTAAGTTTTTTAAAAGGACTTGGGGTCCGATCCTAACGGATACGTGAGATTTTTACGATAGTGTTATCTTTTGAAATTATGTTGTGCATTTGTCGTTTTATAAAAATAGTTGTTTCTTTAAATATAAATATTTCAATTCTAGATAGTTTGAATAAATAAAAATGTAAAATGTATAAGCAAGATGATAATGTATATTTGTTTGGTTTAAAAATATTAACAGTTTTGGTAAATAACTAGTGGGCTACGACCGCATATTACGTTAAGTTGTTTTTTAAT
Source organism: Flaveria trinervia (assembly GCA_025506515.1). NCBI lineage: Eukaryota > Viridiplantae > Streptophyta > Magnoliopsida > Asterales > Asteraceae > Flaveria > Flaveria trinervia. Next base: position 1,990,322 of record CM046441.1, read on the forward strand.
AAATAAATATTGCAATATAACCAGAATGTAATTTTATAAAATAGTAATCAGCTTTAATAGTTTCAATTAAATAACTGAAGTTTAAAAAATGTTTCAGTTAAATCACTCAGCTTTTATGTTTAATTTTAATTATATCTTTTAACATTTTGGCATTTTTTTTCTTTTTGTTTCAATTCAGGACTTTTTTTTGTTGATGGGGAACGGTGACGTGAATTTTAAGTATTTTTTTTAATATAATTAACATGTTTTTAATGTAAGTAAACATAAAGTTGTGAATATGAGCTTTAAAAAAACATAAGTGAAATTAAAAAGTAAATACAAATTATATATGACTTGGGTCTATTTGTATCATAAAGCAAGTAAATATGTCGCAATGGTATGTTCAAAATTTAAGAAATAATCACATTGTTGCGGAAAAAATAAAAACATGTTATATTTGTCTCATGGGTTTTGGTAATTGTCTTTGCAGTTTGGTTTTAAATAAATATTTATATCCAGACATAGGTAAAAGTAAGCATGGCGTAAATGATGTATCTGAAATTTAGAAAAGTATTACGTTGTTTTTGTCGTGAGAAAAAATTAAAATATACAACACTTAAGCATGTGTTTATGTCTAATAAATTTACATTCAAACGTCAATAAAGTAAACACACTAGAATGTTGTGTTCAAAAGTTGAGAAGCATTATATTTAAAGCATTAGAAAAGAAACGTAAAATATGTTAAAACTAATTATAATACTAAGTAAAAATGAAAATTACTGCTTAAAAAATAAATTGAATGAATAGTAGTTTTATATATGATAGTAGTTGGTTTTTTAATCTACTTCGTTGTTAGCATCATAAGAAAGAGAGATAGACACTTCTATCATTGAAGCCATAGACGGATTTTCGAAAGGTGCATGTCTCGTTCTCTTTAGGGTCCGATTTCTTGGTTTGATTTTATTGTTGGTTTGTGTTTTTTCGTTTTCAAAGTATACCTTGTTGCAGTGGCAAAAACCTTGATTGATCTTGAATAAATTCACTAGGAATATGGATGAAACGTGTTATATATTTTTCAAACCTTAATATTAAACATGTAAATTTGTTATCCTAGTAACAAAAAGTGAAACTTAAGCAAACCTTAAAGACGATTCGTGTAATTTACTCTTTAATTTATTTCCAATAGAAAACGTCACCATAAGTTGTTTAATGGTTCTATATTATTTTATTGTAAACCAATAAAAAAGAACTTTATGTGTCCAATCCACAAAATACAATCGAAATGAAAGTTAAATTATATATTCGAATGAGACATGAAATACTCAATTCAATAAGTTAACTTATTAATGAATATCGTGAACAACCTAAAATAACCTAATGATACACTTGATTTTCTGGCCATTTATACTTTAAGACCCATGAGATGTGATCACTTTTAGAAAAATAAAAACCAGCACCAGTTACTAGCCATAAACATTTATGGTCCTTTAAAAGGCTTTGACCACAATCTTCTGCGACATAGTTATCGAAAACGGGAAAAGTAACCTTTTGAATAGCAGTACCATCATCTCTAAACCAAAAAAATTCTCCTTCAAACTTAGTTGTCTCGTCAAAATTCCTACGAAAACTCCAATGAAATGCGTCTTTTATCGTCATTGTCTTGTTTCCAATATCATTGTCTTTTGAGTAAACATGCGCAACCAGTTTCTCAACGTTATCATCAACGACTTGTATTGTATAGGACTTGAACGATGATGTTACAAAGCAAACATGACATGTTAAAACCAAAAGGTATAGAAAGTGTAGTGTACCACCCATGTTATGTTTTGAGATGGTGAGCCCAAGAGCTTGATTCCTTTATATAGATGACTTTCTTAATAACTAGTGTATAATGTCTACTTAATTAGTTTACTAACGATTATTAACTGTCTTCATATAAACGCTTTTTTAAAAGACACCAAACACATGTAGTAAATTATACATTACAATAAATGTCATGTTATTTTAGAGGTAGTTCCGTTTGATACCACATTACTGCCATTCATTTCTTAATAACATAACTGAATATGTATATTTTTCATTTCATAATATTACAATTAGTTTCCATTGAAGGTAAGTTAATAACAATCATGCCATTGTGAGTCCCATTTACTTTTATTAAAACATCAATTTAACAAATTCATTAAAAATGTATCAATCTTAGTAATTAGAACCCGTAAGAAACATCCTAACCCATTGTTTCTTCATCAAATTCAACTTAGTTGAGATTAGGGTTCGATCTTGAGGTGGTGGTAGGGGTGTGTAAAAATATCTGAATTGTAAAACAAATCTGAAATCTCCGAAATTGTGAATCTTCTCTAGTGAAACAAAATAAGTTTTGCCTCATGTCATTGTCTCAAATTGTTTTGTCACGTGTCATTATCTAAGCAAGTCAATTGTTTAATGATGACATTAAATGCTATTAATATTACTTTTATACTTTATTAAATTATAAAACAGATTTTTTGATAAATAAAAAACCTGTTTTTCTTAAAAACGCAATTTATGAAATATGAAGTTTTTAACAAAAAGAGCGTTAAGGAAAATGACATTGGTTAATAATGACATTGTCTAATAACAGTGATTTAAAAAAAAACTTAACGTTTTAAATGGCATTATCTAAAAATAGCCATCTTTAAAATTTTGAAGTGTTTAAAAATATATATATTTTAAAAGCAAAAGTGTTTTAATGACTAAAGTTTGAAATGAAATTGTTCATTCAACCCATGTATCAGAGGGGTTTTAAACTAATGCTAAATAATAGAATACCGGTAAAGCCCTCTGTGTTGTAACGAAGAATATAAAACCGTGTCAAGTAGTACCAAGGTCATACTAATACGGGGTGGTTGGTTAGGTCTAACGACAAAATCATTAGAAATTGAAGTGGTGGATCTCTTTTTGAGGTTAAGTGTTCGAGTATTATGTGACATTCGTCATTTTCGACTATCTTTGTATTTGTTATCCTGTATTGTAAACCCGACTCTTTTGGTCTTCGGATCTTTGAATATTAATAAAATGATGGATTTTATGTTGTAATCATGTTTCATACTTGTCGTGTCGTGACCCACAGTTCGTTTCAGCAAAATCAGTTTTTTTTAACGTTTTCGGTTCGTTTAAGGTTCGGACTTGTATTTTAACCATCCAAACCAACCAAGACCTAACCCATAACTATTCTAGAACCCTCCAAACATGTAGATACCTGGTCATAATTTATTTAAATTAAAATTTATTTTAAATAAAAGAATCAAAGTGCACCATTTTACCCACCGGACAAACGCATTAACCATTTCCTCAAACCCTAATCTTTCCCTATAAATACCACTCATTCTCAACCATTTCACCTGCACATTTTCATCTTCTTCTTCCAAAATTTTTGATCTTGTAAGTTGTTCTAGCTAGTTTTGCTTAAAGTTTGACTTTAAAAAGTCAACGGAACCGAATCTTACATTTCAAATCATTTCAGGTATGTAATTTTGGTTATTTTTAGTTTTTCTAAGTTATTTTATGTTCACAAAACCATTTTCATCTTTATTTAAATCTTGTGGGCATTCAAACTCATATTTATGCATTTTAGACCCGTTTGGGTCGTTTTCAGGAAGTTTACTCGATTAACTTTCTTGTTTGAGTTTAGATCTGGAAGTTTTACCTTATTATTAGTTCAATGGTTTTGGACATATGGTAACCATCCTCGGGTTCATACCGAGTCAAAGACCGAACCAAACCGAACGCTTGTTTAAGCACTTTAAATAACTTTTAAGTGATCATGTTACATCAAACACTTTAGATCTGAGTTTTTCTTGATATTTTAGTTATTATATGGTTGATATGGAGGTGTAAAACAAATCTTGGCTTGAACCCAAATTTCGGGTAAAAACCAAGTGAAACCGAACACCCGTTTTAACGAGTTAGTCAATGTTCAAACCACCAAAAGTTCAACCTATCTTTTTAGTTATGTTTTACTTTATATTACTCATATTACTTAAGATTTTGGAAGTGTTAGAACAAATATTAGCTCAAACCAAGTTTCGGGTAAAAATAAACCCGAGTAAAAGTCGAACTTATCGTCTTAACGAGCTAGTCACCGTTCAAAAAGCCAAAAGAAAAATCTTTCCTAATTTTTTTAACTTATGTTTCACTTTATGTTATTTGTATTAATAATATTATGGTATGACGGAACCAAACTTGGTTTTATACTAAGATCGGGTTTAAGCGAATTTATTTATTAATTAGAGTCTCAAACTCGGGTTTAAGAGAGTGTAAGTCGGACCTTGATGCTTACATTAATGGGATCATGCATACTAGCACTAAACCAACTCCCATATGTAAAACTTAACAATGGTTGAGTAAAACTAAACATCAAGGACCCGTTTTCTTGTAAAACTCGTTTTATACTTACGTTATTTAAACACACTTTGTAAAATATAACTAAAACTCCCGAAAACCCAAGCCTTATTTTTATGAACTTTTATACCATTTATATTTCATCTTCAAGACTCGATACTTACTCAAGATCTTTCAATCTAGGACACGCACGTTAAAACGTCGGACTCGCTTACTTGAGGATTTTATTCAAAATTTATTCATCAACGTCATTTTATTCCAAGTGAGTAATTTCATCCCCGTTTTCTCTTCTATACTTTGGGGGTAGCAAACATACTTACTCAACCAAAAAAAATGATTTAACATCTAGATCCTCAACCCACAACCTCTAGGTTATGTGTTGCTTATAATAATTGTCCAATTGTATGTTATATACCTCATATGATTAATTGCTACATGTTTATTGCTTTTGATCATTTAGCCTCATCCTCATCCTCAATAAGTATGATCATACGCTCCTCCTTGTAATATGGTAGTTTTATCAATTAGAAAGGAGCCTCATTTATTTATGATTGATATACCTCAATTGTCACTTTTATTTACGGCTTCACATATTTGAGTTGTGAATTTTTGCCTTATATTATATTTATAATGTCATGGAATTGCTCATCAACATACATGTTGACAAAACATATTTTATGCAATGCTACAGGTTTGATTATCGGTTGATTGAAGATTTAAAGACGTTACTTTATTTTGGACCGTTAGGTTATTAGTTAAGAACTAGTTATTTTCTTGTATTTGTAAGAACATGTTATGAAATGAATGAGTTGATTAAATATTGTCACTTTAATAGTGTCGTGTGCATTTGAACAATCTTAGTTGCGCCCCGGCATGTTCCGCCGCTTTGGTCAGGGTGTGACAGTGGTGGTGTATACAAATGTAGGTGTCAAATAATAACGTGTATAAAAAATTCATTTCACTAAAGCCATCTTTACATCAAATGTAATGGTTAACTAGTATTTGAAGCCCCTATTGATACAATAATATATAAAAAGTTGTATGTGATGTTCGTTAATGCCTTGAAGCCCTTTGGTTGTGAAGATAACAGAGTTTGTGTGAAATTTAAGAGACCAAGGATCTATGTAATCAAATGAAGAAGACAACAAACTGTGTGCAAAGAGATTAAGTGAAGATTTGAGTGTTTATTGAAGTTTCGTGAACCAAAAAAGGAGTAGAGTAAATCGAAATCCTTAGTGGAGCTGTATTCAGCCGATCAAGAGGAGTATGTGTAATAGGTTGAATCTAAGTGATGATTTAAAGACGTTACTTTATTTTGGACCGTTAGGTTATTAGTTAAGAACTATTTATTTTCTTGTATTTGTAAGAACATGTTATGAAATGAATGAGTTGATTAAATATTGTCACTTTAATAGTGTCGTGTGCATTTGAACAATCTTAGTTGCGCCCCGACATGTTCCACCGCTTTGGTCGGGGTGTAACATATTATTTATGAAAAAATAATGTAAATTAGTCGTAGTGTAAATAAAATTAGGGGTGAAAACGAGCTGAGCCACTCGTGAGCTATTTGAGATCGAATCGATAAGAAACTCGAAACAAGTCAAGCCTTATCGAGCCCTTTCTTCAAATATCAGGCTCGAGCTAATCAAGATCTAGTAAGCTCGTGAGATTTTTATTTATATATATTTCTATTTAATTCGTTAATGTATTTATATAAATAATTGTTATTATATACAAAATTATGATAAAAAACATTGAGAGTTAATTACATAAACATTTTCCGAGGTTTGCACGTATTTAAGGTTTAGTTCCCGCTTTTAAAAATTACAATTGAAAGGTTGAAATTTGCATGTTTTGCACTTTGATAGTCTCTAACACTAACATAGATTAACTTGATTTAGTAAGTGGATGTAAAAGAACTAAAATACCTCTTAATTTTAAAATAAAATTACTTAAGCAATAATAATAGTGAGACCTACATTATATAAAATTAATAAAAAAACAAAAACAAAACTAAACAACTACCCCACCCATCGGCCACCCCATGCAACCTATCCCACTACTAATTCAGAAGTAGCACCGCCATCGTCCAGCCACTATTGTTATAGCCTTCACCATCACCCCCACACCAACATTATCATCATCATATCTCCACACCATCATCACCACCATCACACCCTTAGGCTTTTTTCCCTACAACCACCACCAGCACCACCCCACCCCTTTCTCCATGTGAGTATTCAAGTAGTAACAACGCCACCATCCGACCACTATTTCAATAACCTTCACCGTCACCACCACACCACCATCATCTTCATCTTTTCATACTATTATCGCCACCATTACCCTCACCCCCAAGCCCTTTTCCCCCAACCAACACCTATTGGCAGATTATTGAAGGGGCTGGGGGGTCTCTTTTTTTATCGTGGTAGTGTTAAACTTTAGTCCGATAGTGTAAAATTTTGGCCCGATAGTGTAAATATTTATATAAAACTTGAGTTCACCCCCTTAATAAATTAAATTTACCTCTGTCCCCTTATGAGAATGTTCAAGCTCCACCACCACCACAACCACTGTACCTTATCCTTCCTTTTGTGTGAAACCACCAAGCACCCCCATTGGAAAAACATGAAATCGACCACCTTGCGCAACCCCCTAAAACCATCAAATCTGATCTGAAACCATAATCACCCTAAAAAATCACCGGACTCTAAAAGTGGGTTTTTTGGTAATGATTATGATCGGTGGTGGTGCTTGATTTTTTACATGGTGATGAAGAGGTGGTGCAGTTGAGTGATGAAGATGAAGATGAAAGGGAGAGGGTGCGGTGGGGTAAGTTAGATTTTATTTAAAAATTGATATCAGTTGTTTTTTATATTTTATGGGTGTTTTTGTAATTTTACATTAACTTAATAAAGAAACTTAACCTTCGTTAATATTAAGGACCGTCACTATGCACTCTTTACATAGTATGGGCATTCTTCTGTAATATTTAAACAGTGAGAACTAAGCCTAAAACACGTGGAAACCCTAGGGATATCCATGTAATTAACTCAAACATTTAAATAATAGTATGTTATATATGAATTATATTAATAAATATCTATACAATTAAAATATAAAAAATAACCAAGAATAATAATTATATAATAAACAAGCCAAGCTTTTTTTTTGACGAGCTGAGCTTAGACTCAAACTCTCTTAAGTCAAAACAAGTCGAGCTCGGCTCCGCTCGTCTCGGCTGAGCTCAGCTCTTTTGCCCCTAAAATTAATAGAAAATTAATCCTACTTTCTACTACAATAATAAAAGAGTAACTATCTAGGACACATGTCAACACAACATTCATTCTCACAAAATTTTCTGCTTCTCTCTCCTATTAAATAATTACCTTGATTACAAAAATATTATTTAAGTATTTTTTAGATTAATAATGGTTTTCCAATAAATTAAAAATATATATTTTTATTAATGTTATTTCTAAAGAAATAAATTTTTATAAAATTTTTTTTACTACAACATCAAACTTATTTTAAATATAACATATTTTTAATTTAGTATTTTTAAAAAGTAAATGTTTTATAACAAAAAATAATTAAATATGAGAGTTATAATAAGAATATTTATAAAAATATTATTTTTTTAAAACAAAATTTTTGATTTTTTTTGAAAAAGATTATAAAGTTGATATCATTGCTTTATTCCTTATAATTTTTGTTTTTACGTAATTTAAGTCATATATTATTTTAAAACATCATTATATAATTAAGATAAATTTATTATGTTTAATATTATATTTATTTAAACCGTGTAATATACGAGTTTACTAAAACTAGTAGAAAATATATTATTAAACATACAATTTAGCTTGTAAACGTGAGGAACGAGCGGTGGAAACTGGGGTTATCATTTTAAACCCTAGAGTTTTGTCGAGTTTTCCGCATGAGATTGGTGTCGTGTATTAACATTGCATTCCTTGAATCTCTTTACACTTTCTCCTCTTTCTTTCTTTGTTTCTTCATACACAAATTTCCGTCAATTTCTCTTCAAGCTTCTCTTCTTGAAGATCATGGCGGAATCTCAAGCCAATCACACATCCCACCCTCTGGTAAACAAACACACTCTTCTTCTCTCCGATCATATGATCATTTTTTTTCTTCATATTATTCATTCTAAACGACGATGATGTTGAATTGTTGATGTTGATGTAAATTCTAATTGATATCTAGAACACTGCTTTTCATTAGACGAAAATAGATTTCCGTACGAATTCGTTTCGTTTTGTAACAAAATGCAAATTCAGATGTGCGTTTACCGTCTACGTGTTCTGTTAAAACTTAAAACGACGACGATGTTGCTGTAAATTGTAATTGATATCTAGAAACTGCTTCTGATCCGATGAATATCGATTTTCGTACGAATTCGTTCTACGAAATGCGTATTCGGATGTTGTTGTAATTTCTGTTTGATATCTAGAAATACGCGTTTGATCTAATGACAATTGATTTTCGTATGAATTTTTACCGTTTTGTGATAAATTAGAAATTCAGATGTGCGTTAATTTGATTTTTCGTATGATTTTCGTATTAATTCGTAATAAAAATGTGTGTTAATCTGATTTTTCTTGCTTAAAGACGACGATGCTACGTAAATTGCAGTTGATATCTATAATATAGCTTTTTCTATCAGATGAAAACCTAATTCTATATAAAATCATTGTGTTCTGTACAATTTTAATCATATAATAAGCACATGTGTACGTTAATCAGCTTTCCTTTTTCCAGTATATTGTTGTTTAAACGTTAGATATCTAGAAACAGCTTTGATTTTGCATAATTGCTATCTAATTCTATATTGGATCTGGTGTTTCTACCTTTCAAATTGCTTTTGATTAATGAGATCGATATTCAAATGAAATGCACAGAAGGATGGAGGAGAGAAGCATCTGAAGTATCTCGGTTTTGTGCAAAGCGCGGTGATCTATTTTGTTGTTTGTCTCTCGGCCGTTTACAGCTATGCTAAGGAGAACTCCGGTCCATTAAAGCCTAGCATTCAAACCGCTGAAAACATCAGTAAAACTGTTATAGGACCGATCTACGGGAAGTTTCAGGATGTTCCTCTTGAGCTCCTTATGTTCCTTGATCTAAAGGTATGCCTTTTGGGCATCAAGTCCCTATGATCTCATTTGTTGCATTTGGTTCTACACGCTTTAGGGTGTCAAAGTGTAATAATCTGAAAGTAGAAGGGCTGAAAGTATAATGGTAATTTAGGGAGGTTAATGGTCCGCCAGCCGGTTTCAACAGAACTCCTAGCCTAACTGGTAACTACGGTTTTTGGAAAACTGTATCGAATTGGCTGAGTAGGTTTGGTTGGTTGGACAAGTCAAGTCGATCGATCGTTGTATCTTTAAGTGTTACAAGGATTTTAAAAAAAATGAGACAAAAAGATTAATTGCCCGAAGCCCCGAAGCCTTGGCTTCTACGGCCGGTTTCCATATATTGAACTGCGAATCCTGGTTTGCACAATGTAAACCGAGTTGGTTCACTCCATACCGGGCCAAACCTGCAAATTTTGCTCGGTTGGGCCAGTTTGGGTGGGTTCAACGGTTTCAAAGTGTCAGCCTAAGGTTAAACATGACTCGTGTATTAAGTTAGTTTCTAACAATTTTTTAACGTTCGAATATGAGACTCGATTTCTTACATTAAATTAGCTCAAATTTGGGTTTACGTTTAGCTCTAGCTTTATTCGACCTTGTAGCGAGTCATCTAGAGTAGCTTGCTTCTATATACTCTTCTAACAAACTGTTATACTAAAAGGTAAATGTGTTATATAAAGATGGTTTTACTAAGAGGTAACGTGTTGGTGTTGCTTGTAGGTGGGTGACGCATTGGTTGCCCTTAATCGTCATGGGCCATCACTAGTAAAACAAGTTTCAAACCAAGTCAAATACGCGGCACAGAACCTTCCAGAGGTGTCTAGACAATTGGCTTCGAAGGCGTTCAAAACATCAACAAAAATAGCTAATACATTGTACATAAAATATGAGCCGACAGCAAAAGAGCTCTACAGAAACTACGAACCAGTAGCCGAAAAATACGCAGTCTCTACGTGGCGATCAATGCATAAACTTCCTATGTTCCCTCAAGTAGCTCAAATAGTCGTCCCCATCGGTGCTTTTTTGCTTGCAAAGTACAACTACATTGTCTGTTACATGACGGAGAAAGGTTATCAAGTGGCTCAGTATCTACCCTTGGTTCCGATTGATAAAATTGCAAAGGTGTTTGAAGACAGACCAAGCGAGTCAACGTTTGATCAAAATGTCAAGGTCAAGACATAACTGTCTATTGTTAGTAGTTACAAATCATATATGTGGTTTACTTTTAGTGGTGTGGTGTGAAAAGTGATTTCTTTTTTATTTATTATTTTGCTTTAGTTTTGTTATGGTTTGTTTTTCTTATATAAATTTATATAAATATATATGTAGTGAGATGGTTTTTCTTGTAGTGGAGTACAAGTGAAAGTGTTGGTTTAGGGATGTTTGGAGTTGCGTTTCTAACATGGTTGATTTTATTTGTGAAACATGATTATTGTGATAATACATAAATCATAGATCATGATTAGTCACAATTTAGAATCTAGAAACAAACCTAACCAAAACCAAAAAAGCGATTTTATACCCTTGATCAGTCAACTTTTAGACCGAATTTCTTGATATTTTATACAATGGTCGGTTTAGACTCAAGAATAACATACCCTCAATGTTTATTTTGACTGTTTCAAAAGTTTTGATGCGTTCTTGTGTGATTTTCGCCCGCAAAGAAGACGACGGAGGAGATAAGTTTTCTGCTAGTGTTCAACAATGGAGATGCGGGAAGATGGTTGCATGCAAAGGCCGTGGTTAACGGCATATGGTGGTGGGTGATGGTGGGTTAAGGATCAGATAACACGTGTCATCATTATAACATATCAAAAAAATCATTTTCTCGCATTTATCTCATAATAAATACAAAAATTATAAAAATATTAATTTGACTTTCCTTTTTAACTAAAAATATATATTTATATTTGTGTTTCTTGTTTCTCTCATATTAAATGATAATTATTGTAAAAGATTAAACTAAACTATTAAACATCTAAAATATAAATGTGGTTGTTTTAATAATTTATTAATACATATTAAATATAAAGTAATAATTTTTAATTCATTATGTGTTATAACTTTTAAATATTCATTATATTTTTATTTCACTAATAAATAGTAACATATAAAAAATAAAATATTCATAAAACTAATAATTTTAATATGTTTTATTAATTTTACTCATATAATATATAAGCTCTAACCTAGTTTTTTTTATATATCCTAAGGCCGTCATGTGTCAAATATGAACAAAGATTAAGCCAAGTGGCAATAGGTGGTGTAATATCAAGTCAAGTGGCAAAACCCTTTTCATTTATTTATTATATATATAAAGATAAAGATATAAAGATAAAAAAAGATAGAGATGTATTACTTTTTTGGTAAAACATATTATCTCTTTTCTTACTTTTCCTTTTATGTATTTTTCCTAAAATAAACTCCCTACAACCCTCTTGTAACATTATTTTTGTATTGTTGTGTTTATAAAGTTTACATATAGTCAAGTCTCGTAAATACATATTTAGTCATATTAACCACATGCTAATCATTTCAACCCATCGTTTAAACTAACATAATATCTAAAGTTATAAAGTTCATACTTTTACATATAAAGTCCCATGTATATATTTTTAATCATACTTATAAACTTAGTTAACTTGTCATAACCCTTAAAAAAACTCACTAGATAAATATAGTTTGTAAAAATATACTCATGTTCAAAATAACACTTAGAAAATGTTCTTACTAAAATCAAGCAAAGAAAGATGGAATGATTGTTGTAGGATGCGTGAATGCTTCAAAAATCACTTGATCTTCGACAATGACACTCGAGACACATAAGAATTATGAAATACAAGTTTGAAAAACGATGGAGTGGTGAGTGGGGGGCCATGATTTTGAAGGAGGAAGAAGGAAAGGATTGTGGTGAAATATGTAGGTGAATGTTGGATGAATATTTGCTTTTAAAATCTCCCAACTCTTGCCATGATTTATTTTAGGTTAAAACACTTTCATGTGTGTTTCAAGAAGAAAGAAGTAATGCCAATTGTGACATTACTTTAAATATTATGATAACATATACGCTAATAATACACCGTGTATTGAGTAGTCGCATTAAAAGGAGTTATACCGGGTAAATTATCAATTTACGTGTTTAACTATTCTAATTAATTTATATTATTTCTACATATATATGTTTTGGGGTTCTAAAATACTTTGTAACACTTTATTATCAATATGTATATATTTATTAGGGAGAATAACATATATCCCCCTCTCCACCCTTGAAATTACATATTTCCCCAAAGCATAAATTTTCAATGCATAAGTACAATACCTTTTAAGCATGTTTTAGGGAAATATGTAATTTCACAAGTTTAGATGGTGATATATGCAATTGCCCCTATTTATTATCATCATTGTTCGTGTGTAGGTCGTACCACATGTAAACGGTTAATTACATAAAAATCACTAATATGTGTAATGTTATGCATGGACTATGCTATGAATGAAATACTTCAAATAAATTAAACATAATTAAAATTCACATAATATTTTTTAATTATGACTAAGTTAGAGCCGCGTATTGACTAGAAATTGCTTGGTGACACTGTAGATCCTCCCCTGGCAAGTTGCTTGTATGTTTTATAACCTATTGTGGATATGCATAGATTAAATTGAGTCGTCTCTGAATTGATTGAATTCTTACTAATGAGTTGAAGTCTTCAAAAACTATTTTATTTCAATTGGTTATGTCACTATTCTTATTTTACATAAAATTAACATGTTGGCGTCTTCGTTACGTGCAAGTCGGTGACAAATTCACGACCCTCAATCGCCATGGCCTGTCACTAAGCTTCCATTATTCCCTCAAGTAGCTTGCATAGTCATTCCCACAGGCACTTTTTTGCTTACAAAGTACAACTACATAATTTGTTACATGGAAAAGAAAGGTTACCCGGTAGCATGGTATCAATAGTTGGTTACGATAGATAAAATTGTAAATGTGTTTTGAGGGGAGCACGACTAGGTCAATAGTTAGTCAAAATACATGATTGTCGATTGTTAGTTGTTACAAATAACATACATGTGGTTTCATTGTAGTGGTGTGAAAATTGATTTCTTTAATTTATTAATTTATATATATCTACATAAAAGATGTTGGTGGTTGTGACATTCGTTATTTTCGACTAGCTTTGTATTTGTTATCCTGTATTGTAAACCCGACTCATTTTGGTCTTCGGATCTTTGAATATTAATAAAATGATGGATTTTATGTTGTAATCATGTTTCATACTTGTCGTGGCGTGACCCACATTTCGTTTCAGCAAAATCAGTTTTTTTAACGTTTTCGGTTCGTTTAAGGTCCGGACTTGTATTTTAACCATCCAAACCAACCAAGACCTAACCCATAACTATTCTAGAACCCTCCAAACATGTAGATACCTGGTCATAATTTATTTAAATTAAAATTTATTTTAAATAAAAGAATCAAAGTGCACCCTTTTACCCACCGGACAAACGCATTACCCATTTCCTCAAACCCTAATCTTTCCCTATAAATATCACTCATTCTCAACCATTTCACCTGCACATTTTCATCTTCTTATTCCAAAAGTTTTGATCTTGTAAGTTGTTCTAGCTAGTTTTGCTTAAAGCTTGACTTTAAAAAGTCAACGGAACCGAATCTTACATTTCAAATCATTTCGGGTATGTAATTTTGGTTATTTTTAGTTTTTCTAAGTTATTTTATGTTCACAAAACCATTTTCATCTTTATTTAAGTCTTGTGGTTATTTTATACTTACGTTATTTAAACACACTTTGTAAAATATAACTAGAACTCCTGAAAACCCAAGCCTTATTTTTATGAACTTTTATACCATTTATATTTCATCTTCAAGACTCAATACTTACTCAAGATCTTTCAATCTAGGACACGCACGTTAAAACCGCCGGACTCGCTTACTTGAGGATTTTATTCAAAATTTATTCATCAACGTCATTTTATTCTATGTGAGTAATTTCATCCCCGTTTTCTCTTCTATACTTTGGGGGTAGCAAGCATACTTACTCAACAAAAAAAAAGATTTAACATCTAGATCCTCAACCACAACCTCTAGGTTATGTGTTGCTTATAATAATTATCCAATTGTATGTTATATACCTCATATGATTAATTGCTACATGTTTATTGATTTTGATCGTTTAGCCTCATCCTAATCCTCGATAAGTATGATCATACGCTCCTCCTTGTAATATGGTAGTTTTATCAATTAGAAAGGAGCCTCATTTATTTATGATTGATATACTTCAATTGTCACTTTTATTTACGGCTTCACATATTTGAGTTGTGGATTTTTGCCTTATATTATATTTATAAAGTCATGGAATTGTTCACCAACATACATGTTGACAAAACATATTTTATGCAATGCTACAGGTTCGATTATCGGTTGATTGAAGATTTAAAGACGTTACTTTATTTTGGACCGTTAAGTTATTAGTTAAGAACTATTTATTTTCTTGTATTTGTAAGAACATGTTATGAAATGAATGAGTTGATTAAATATTGTCACTTTAATAGTGTCGTGTGCATTTGAACAATCTTAGTTGCGCCCCGGCATGTTCCGCCGCTTTGGTCAGGGTGTGACAGTGGTGGTGTATACAAATTTAGGTGTCAAATAATAACGTGTATAAAAATTCATTTCACTAAAGCCATCTTTACATCAAATGTAATGGTTAACTAGTATTTGAAGCCCCTATTGATACAATAATATATAAAAAGTTGTATGTGACGTTCGTTAATGCCTTGAAGCCCTTTGGTTGTGAAGATAACAGAGTTTGTGTGAAATTTAAGAGACCAAGGATCTATGTAATCAAATGAAGAAGACAACAAACTGTGTGCAAAGAAATTAAGTGAAGATTTGAGTGTTTATTGAAGTTTCGTGAACCGAAAAAGGAGTAGAGTAAATCGAAATCCTTAGTGGAGCTGTATTCAGCCGATCAAGAGGAGTATGTGTAATAGGTTGAATCTAAGTGATTCAAAATACGAATCTAAGCCAATCAAGAGGAGTAAGTCTTTGTGACATTTGAGTTTTGGTAACGGTAGAAAAAACAATTAAGAAAAACAAGACTTTTTTAAAAACACAAATCGACAGGTGCTAAAGTGTTGGCATCGACAACCATTTTGAGATGGCAACAAAAGAAACCGATTGGTGTAATTAGAGGTGAGGCACAAACAAGGGCAAAAACTCCTTTGCTTGTTTTTGTGGTTAGAGAAGAAAAAAATGTTTTTGTGAGACGATGATAACTTGTGTGTGAAAGGAAAAAAACTTGTTGGTTATGTAAAAAGGGTATTTGTTTTATTTTCTTCCTAACAACAAGCTATAGAATATGATGGTAAATCTAAAAAGTAATATGGTGGTACAGACTAATAATCAAAGCAACATCCTTTTGCAGTGTCTAAAGTTAATTAAGTGCGATGGGGTTTGTGTAAACAGGTCAGAATAAGTCACTTAGTAGATAATAAATTATATTGACCTTTGTTGATGTATAAACGAGTGTGTTGAGTTATTATAAAAAAGGATACTAAAATTTGAAAGGATGGAATGATTATACATTGCATATCGTGGTCGTATATGTTGTATTTTACATAAGATAGGTAACTAAAGTCTATAAGTCAATTGCTCAAGATGGTAATAAATGCGATAAAGCTCCTTCGGGAAAGGTAAAGCAAATGTTTGTGGACGAGTAAGTTCACAAGTTGTATGCATTATTTGGTTATAAAAGTAGATAACTTGAGGTGTGGAGGGTCTAGTGACCCGTTTTAGTGTTGTTTAGTCCTATTGAAAAAAATACACAATAGATAAATTTCTATATGATTTAATTTGAGATTTGTTGGTCTTTTTGATCTATCGTAAGTGGATAAGGTCTTATGATTCATTAATATGTATCGTGACTCATAAATCTTGTTAAAGTGTTATGTGATCAAATAGGTCAACTGGGTTGGAATCAGTGTGAGTATGAATTAACTAGTTTTATACTTGTCCGGCGGCTGGGTATCGTATCGTAACAATACTATCATATTGGTGCTTTTACACAATTGGCTTTATGTTTGATAAAACATATATATGTGACAAATGTGAAAAAATAATACCTACTTTTAAAATTAATAATATTACAATGAAATAGTATTTGTTGTATTATTATTACAATACTAACGACTATCATATGAGTTTTGACAGATTAATAAACTTTAGAGGCTAGTTTTACATAATTAAAGAATAATGGTTATTTTGGCACAAGTTAAATGTTCACGGGAGTAGATTAAAATTTCAAAATAGAAATGTGCGGAACTCAAATTGTTTTATGTCCAATTTTTTTCACATAGTTCCATCTTCTTTCTTGTTCTTCAAGATCGCTTCCATCATCTTTGTTTAACTTCCAGATCGTGTTTGCATCGTCAAATGTAAATTACTTGTGTGTAGGGGATGGTTCTACCGTCATCTGCATACCTTGTTACAAGTGGCAACGTTGATTTTTGTTGTTGCGAGTATTGTTGGATGTAAGTTTTTTATTCCATTCGATTGTCGTTGTTTTTTTAAGAGTTCTTACATACATGGCAAAAATGATGTAAAATTGGTGTTCTTTTCGGTTTATGTCCACCATCTAATGTTGTTTCTATGAGATCTAGGGTTTCTACTAGACGTGGATCATTCGATTCTAGAGATTGAACTTAGATCTAGGGTTTTTTATCTCATCTGAAGGCCATGTTTTAGATTTCCTACATACAAAACAAGAGTGACATAAACTGATTGATTGGGTTTGGTGTTAGTTCAATAAGGAAATCATATGCATCAAAAGGAAATCATATGCATCCATGGGGTGTTTGAAGGACATGTTACACGGTGTAATACATTTTTTGTCTCGTTTAATAGTTCCTTTGCAGCCTTATAATTTTGTTTGATGTTCTATTTATTTTCTTTCTTCTGTTTCAACATAATAGGGTTCAAGAATTGACGATGAAAGATCTTGGGAAATTACAAGCAAAGAAATGGAAGAAAAGGTGAAACCTAAAAGACATTGGGTATGGGATTTATGATAATAGTTCATATACTCCAACATGGTTACTTGAGCTCTAAGAATATATATTATGTATAGGCTTAGTATACTTGCTTGTTTCCATGGTTATTATCATAATACTTGCTTGTTAGCTTGTTAGCTAGGGATGGTTTAGTAATTTTATATATAGCTTAATAATTAGATACTCTACAACGTACATCCATTATTTTTATGTTATTTTGTTTCATATTTGTAAAAATAGAATTGAATATCATGATGATGATATGTATATATTGAGATAGCAAAATGATTTTATTTTTGGTATGGCATAATAGAAGAAAAAAAGATGACACGTATTTATAATTCAAGTAGTCTTTTAATATCATACAAAGTTGTATTTGATCGTAAGCAAAATTTATATGTATGCTAAGTCATTTCGTAACACATGCAATTAAGTGTGTATTGGATAGTTATGGCATACTTAGGCATGTATCATGTTAGAGGGTTTTATTTGTATGTAGAACACTCATGTTGAGCTAAGTTGTGGTTTTCTTTGTTCTACAAGATAACTTCACATGTGTTTGTTCATTGATATAGGGAGGTGTGACTACTTGATGGGCATCTCATTCTGTTCGGTCATGGTTTGTTGTTTTTATTAGTTAGTACAAAAGTCCCTTTTTGACCTCGTTGTAAGCCTTCTAACCTTTGAACCTCATGTTTTTCAATTGTCGTCACATAAACCATGCGGCCATATATGGGCATGAACCATACGCCCATATATGGGCAGCTGTGTATAAGCAATTTTTAAACATAGTGGTAACCATGGGACAAGATGGTAGTTATGTCACACCCCAACCTTGACGGCGGAAACGTCGAGATGTGAGGGTTAAGATTTTTCACAGCCACATAACGCTATATTAAATTGTAAATATTATTATCATAGTCTTGAAATGGAAATTACAATCATAAGTCTTATACAAGAAATAAGTTCAACATAACATAACATAATATAACTTTTTATTTCATTAACTAAGTCCAAGTCCCAGATTATAGCATGCTTCAAAAGGATCACTTTAAACTTGAGGTTGACCTGAAACATGATAAGAATAAGAGGGTCAACTATAAATAGTTGGTGAGTTTTCCAAGGTTTTTATACATAATATGAAAAGGAAAGTTACAAGTAGCAATTCATGTCATAGGTTATAAGCTAGTAAGGTTATAGAACACATATCGATACAACCAAACCCCGACTTGATTACAAGTATAAAAGATTGGCTAAGTGTATTTGGTTCCCTAGTGCACAAGCATACGGCTCCTAGGAGTCGGCAATACATCGACTTTAGCACCAAATAGGCTTGTCAGGCCCAAAGATCTAAGACGTTGCCAGACTAGCAATAGTTAATGATTGTAATCAAACTATGTATCTCATATAACACTTACAATAAACAAATAACCATGACATAATAATAAGATGAATTGCATGTGCTTACAAGTCTCAAACGTTTATAAGTGTACAATGTATAGATAATCATGTTTCACCCCAAAGTAGTGTGAAATAAAATAAAAATGGGGCAAGGAAAACTCACTTGACAATAAATATATAATGGCGATTAATAAGAAAAATAACAAGCGTCGCTCCAAGGTTTATCGTCACAAGACACCTAAATATGTATATTTACAAGATTAAAGCTCTACAATAAGGTTAAGGACTAGGAATCAACTTGATGTTTGGGGTTTTGTTGATTATATTTGCCAAGTAAGAACTCATTTATATTCTCGGGGAAATGATTTTATTTATATTTTATATAAACATATGGATTAATAATAACTTTTATAATAATTTTGTAATGTTTATCAAGTTTAGATCATTTTGTAATTTAAATAAAAAGAACATAAAATTAAACAATAGATTAAAGGTATGTTTGAAATATTAGTTTGTGTAAATTAAACTAAATTTTAAAGTCTACATTTTTATAAAAATATTGTAATTATATTATTAACGTTAGGATAATATTATAAAGATAATTTTTTTGTAAATAATTACAGAAAAATAATTAAATAATTTTAAAAGATACAAAGTTTATGAATTGATTTTTCATAATTTTTAGAAATTTTTAACATTAAATTTGAAGGCCAAAAAGGCCTAAAAAAATACATGAGGTTCCCCGGATTCGAACCGGGGACCTCCTGTCTAGGGGTCATGTGTTTTACCAGTGAATCAAAGGCTTCCAGCCGCGTTAGAATCCGCTCTTTAATTGTTAAATACACACTTAAACAAAAACCCCCATTTCATAAGAACCCTAGAATCGATTTGATTCCAATTGAACATCGAATTGATATTGTTAATGAAATCAATCATAGGGCTTTGATTGCCCATGTGAAACCGAACACAAAGATGTGTGGTACTTACGTTATTAAGTTCGAATTGATGGTCTCAAGTTCAAGGACGATTCGCGACTGCGGGGATGTGCTTCAAGGTGCAAACGAGGTTGATAACCCAATTAAACTTGTATGAAGCTTCAGATGATCTTGAAGATGAAGAACCCTCAATCAATTTGAACTAAGAAGGCTTAGAAGGGTAGTTTCGACTAAGTTGCAGGTTACGGGAAAAAATGAAATTGGATTCGTTGTTTGTGTTGATTCAGGTGCAATTGGGATTGATAGAAGCTTTAGATTACTTAGAAGTTCGATTATGAATCATTTAATTTGGTTATTATTAAGTTTTAAGGGTCGAACGGCTATATGGTTAGAAACGCTCGATTAATCACTCGATCGGGTTCATAACCGACGTTTAAACGCAATTAAAGTTCATGATTGTGTTTGAATCGTATTCAAGAACGGTTTGGGGACGGTTTTAGATCGAAAAACATCGATTTTTGGCGGTTTTGGTGCCTCGCCGGACTTGGCCAGAGCCCGGCCGGCGAGGTCACCGGAAAAACGGGGTAAAGGGCGGGTGGTTTGGGTTTTTGATAAATTACACTTTTGGTCCCTCAACTTTGATTTTCTATTATTTTATGCATAAAGTTTCTATTTCAAGTTTCTAAAATGACAAATTAACCCTCAAACTTAATTTAAGTTTATATTTTAAATATGGTTAAGTTTAATAACCCTTATAAATTATAAATAATCATTTTAAAAGTAATCTTATTATTACTAATACTATTATTCATTATTACAACTTATTATTATATTTACTTATGTTAATCTTAACATTATTATTATTATTTAAACTCAACATTTCATAAAAAAAACCCAATTACAATAAAGAATAAGCACAAACAACACGCAAGTTTTCAAAATTGACAATAATAACCCTTGTAAGAGTAAACGAAGTTAACTTTTAGTTAACGAAAATACGAGATGTTACAAGTTAGCTAATGGTAAAAATGGTGTTTTAAGTTTTCTAACCTAAGAAAATTATTTGTTTAACTATATTGTTTTCATTTAAAACACGACTAATAATACACATACTAGTAATAATACACATATGTTTTAGTGTATATACTAATAAAAAATTATCAAGCTTGCAAGTGAAAACATTTTGAAATACAAAAAAAGCTTACAACAATTTAACACAATGATTACCAAAAATCCTACTGGTTAGTGAAGTTAAGTTTAGTTTGCATTATAATTAGTAATATTCGTCTATTTTTGAATTAGATTTTTTTTATATATTGTTACGTAAACAATACATGAAAACACATTATCTCGTGATTTAGCTTTCGGTAAAGATGTGATTTACATGACTGAAATAATCTCAACACTTGTTACCATCTTTATTATTGCATACTGCTTGAACGACAACAACTATTTTTTACTTTAACCAGTCCATCACAATAAAATACAGTTCAAACATGTGATTATCTATCTGAAAATCAAATTCAACCAACATTAGAAAAAAAACATGAGATAAAAATTAAATCTTTTTAGTTTCTTGAATAAATAGAGGGCTTCTAAATAACAGTACCGCCACCTTGCGATTGTTACTTCGCACATGGTCGTCAATAATGTTATGTTTTGTATCCATCAGTGGAGCTTAAATAGTAGTACCAACATTAGCCTGTAAGAATGAACCAAGTGTTCAATATGTAAGCGAGTAACATGTCATCATGTTTAAAGTCTGAATATGTTCATACATGATGCTATGAAGCTCCTTTTATGTGCCCTTCTATAAATTTTGAAACATAGTAGTATAAGTTACACAATGATATGATAAACGAAATAAATTAAGCAAAAAATATATACAATCTCATAACATGCAAATACTATGAGAGAAGCTTGTACCTTTTTTATTTGATATGCTTAGATGACGGTATATGGCTGAAATTTTCAAAAGAACATAATTTAGATTTGCTAAACTGAGACTAATAGAAGATGATTGTTATTCAAAAAGTATAATTTATAAGAAACATAAAAACGTTACACTGCTTGTACAAATAAAAAAAATTAAACATACCTTATAGCATTGATTCATTGTTGACATCGCCTTAACTTTCATGTGAATTGTTTCCTGGTGTTGTCCTCTTTTTCTCCATTATGCAGAGGAGAAATAAGAGATGCAGTGACTTTATATAGAAGAGCAACAGGTGGTTAGCTACGACACATGAGGAGGAGTGCTACAAAAACCACCGGTAACCTCCCCTGAATAGTTGTAACTGCAGTGGAACATGCTACGTGGATAAGTTTTAGAAGGTTGTATGTCCACTGCTGCAAAAACTGCTAGTAACCTCTACTAAACCGCTGTAACTTCCGAAAACTAACTAGTAACCGTCAAAACCGTCGAGTTTAAAGGGTCAGGATTTAGTTTCAGCCTGATCTAACGGTCCAGATTTATATTACCAGCGGTTACACTCACCGCTGGTAATGTAATATATAATTCAAGTATCACAAGTGACTTTACTTTAGGTAGTAAGTGTATTCATACACAAACCTTGTAGGACATGCTTACTTAGTTTTTTGCACTGAATATGGTGAATTGCTATGTATATTCATACCTTTTTTTCATTTATGGAAAATACAAGATTTGTTCAAATTGTTGTTATGCGTTGAGAAGGCGTGTATATTACGAATGTTTAATTGAAATGGATATGATGAAATTCATGTTGGTTATTGATCGGCGTCAAATGACCGATCAAAGATAAAAGAGAGTTTATGATTCTATTCATCTTAGCTAGTAAAGAAAGTAGGATGTTTAACCATGAAGAGTTTGTTTGATAACTTTTACTTTAATTTGATTGTTCAATATAATTCAAAACCTAAGTTTAGTTTGAAGTTTGTTAAAATTAAATGCATTCACCACAAATAAAGTTTGCAAAATTCAATGAAAGAAAGTATGATAATAAGCCTACAAACACGTTAGCAGTGTATAGAGTTAGACATTCGTTATGTATGAACATCTCTTTCGGTGTTATGAGGATGTGATATCTATCTAAAATGTCACACCCATTAAGACTAATGGCCATCAACAAGGTTGTCCCACATATAATTTTAACTTGATTTATTAGTTGTTACTTTTAACCTCTCACATAAATCAACTAGCTTAACGACCCGTTAACGGGTTGAAAAATTAAAATTTTCACTAAATACATTTAAAATCTAATAGTAGTGAGAAGATAAGTCTGTAATGTATAAGAATATGAGAATTAAAAAATATGTACAAAATAAAATTACATTACAAATTCAAATAAAAAAACACAAAATTTTGTAAATCTCTAAAAACCTCTTTGTGTACGATATTTGAGTTTG
Source organism: Flaveria trinervia (assembly GCA_025506515.1). Lineage (NCBI taxonomy): Eukaryota > Viridiplantae > Streptophyta > Magnoliopsida > Asterales > Asteraceae > Flaveria > Flaveria trinervia. The sequence goes on from CM046441.1 coordinate 2,013,627, forward strand.
TACTTGAAAGTTCACCGTTACTGTTGGACCAAAAGAACCAATGAGCCAAGATCAGAAAACCTCTAAGTCTCACATGATATCACAACAACTGCTGAAGGCTTCATCAGCAGTTCGACAAGTGCTGAAGACTTCAACATCTGAAGATCAAGTACTGAAGACTTCAACAGCTGAAGACTAAAGTGCTGAAGCTTAACAGCTGAAGAACACAAGTGCTGAAGTTGAAGACCAAAGTACTGAAGTACAACAGCTGAAGAGTCCACAAGTGCTGAAGATCAACAACTGATGTACAAAGTCTGAAGACAAAGACTGAAGACATTTTAAAATTTTCTTATTATAACTCCGAAATTTAATTATTTTTTGTTTTTAAAAATGACCTTTTAAAAATACCAATTTTAAAATATTTCGTATTAAAAAAAGATGCTTTAGAAAAATGTATTAATTTATAAAATTTATTTATTTAGAAATAACAGCAATAAATAGATCTCTTTCTTAATTTATTAAATTTAAAAAAATGTTAAATAATAGTATTAGTAATTTAGGTAATTATTTAATATGAGAGAGATGATAAATTTTTTGTGAGGATGATTGTGGTGTTAACATGTGTCATCCCAATATACATTTTTATTACAGTAGGAAGATCTATAAACTCTAATAAAATAAGGTTTTTAAAACCACATGTCAATCTCTTAAACCATCAATTTGACATGTGTCACACTCTTTGACCATCTTTATTTTTAGGTTTTTAATATATTAATGCTTACCATACTAATAAATATTTTATTTAAATATATTACCATACTTACACACTAATTTAGATTACAATTTATGATTTTCATTTAACCTTTTATATTATGTCATAAAAATTCCATCTAACCATATATTAATTCAACTTCTATAGTATTGTTTCTCAAATTCCATTTAACATTTAGTATTATGGCTTAATAATCTATAAATTTTCCTTTGTTTTAGTATTGCTTTCTAAAATTCCATTTAACATTTAACCTTTTTATATTATGTCATAAAAATTCCATCTAACCATATACTAATTAATCCAATTATAATATATTTCTCAGATTATCAAATCAAAGTATCAAATATTTAAGGATTATATACTTTCTAATATTAGTATATAAGTTATCGATCATACATTAAATTACATTTAAACTTATTTTTGTCAACTTGCAATCACTACTATCTCTTATTTAGAAATTATAATGCTTTCTAATTAAAACTCATTTGATTAAGTGGATTCTTATTTTATGAAAAATTTGACTCGCCAAAATCGATTTTCAAACGTACAATTAATTGATCTAATTATCTATCAAATTATCAATATCAATAAAAAAGATTTTTGTATGCCACTTGTTATAATTATAAAGCTACTAAGTTTTATTTTTCCACTTCTCTTTCCTAATTAATATTACATTAATTACAAATGATATTATTTAATTATTTTTATATTACAAATATAATTTTTTTAAATAGTTCTTTCTACAAATCCAATTGTAAAGAAATAATTTTTTTATAAAATAAGATTTTTTTCAAAAAAATATCAGACTTTTAGAAAACATAATATATTTTAAAACCTGTGGCTTTTAAAAATAAAAATCTTATGAAATAAAAATAATTAAATTTCAAATTTATAATAAATAAATTATTACAAATGACACTTAAAAACATTTTTTTGAAATAATTTATTTAAAAACTATGTAATATTTTATTTATTCAACCAGTGTAGTGCACGGAGAACTAACCTAGTGTATATATATATATGTGTGTGTATATATATGTGTATTATAATAAAGAAGGTTTTAAGTTGACACTTCTCATGATTTTAGACATCCTAAACTTATTTTTTCCGCTTCTCTCTCCTATTAATTATTTACATTAACAAAGGCTTCCGAAGCCAAGTGTGGAACTTCCGAAGGAAGTAGAGTTCTTCCGAAAACAAAGTAAAAGATCAACTTCCGAAGACAAACTCTACTTTCGAAGTCAAAGTACTTCCTTCCGAATATCAAGTCTAAGAAGAAAAGATCAGAAGACAACTTCCGAAGTATGAAGAAAAGAAGAAGTCCTCAAGCCTCGGAAGAAGTAGCCTCTTCCGAAGTATAAGTGGCTTCGGAAGTACTTGTTCTTCCGAAGCCATTTAACCTTCGGAAGACACTGCTATGAACCGGTGGACATAAGTATAGTCTTTGACACTCCGCTGCAGACCTCTGATACTGCATGATGTTTTCTCAAAGAGCCATGTAGTTGACCATACTTTATTCCATTATTCACCTTTTTTATGTTAGTACATGTTACCAACTTTAGTTGGTGACAAAAGGTAAGTTAGGGACATGTCCTGACTACCATATCTTAGATAAGACTTTATCTAAGATACCTTAAACAATAGCTTTGTAGTATTTGCTTTAATTAGAGGATTCTAGCTGGTATCAAAGTATATTCGGCTGTAGGTAGTATTATATATAGTTTCTCATTGTAACTCATAACGATATGCTTGTAAGAGTCTTGTAACACTTTGAGTTGAGAAGCAATATATGAAATTACCTTTAAAATTACTTCTTGTGTTTATTACTACTTATTATATTGTTATCAACTCTTGAGACTCTGCTTTCATCCGAGTGTAGTTCAAGAGAGTTTGAGAGAAAAACCAAGTGTTAAGTGACATTAACCGATCCTGCAATTGGTATTAGAGCTTTTAGGCTCTTGATTGTGAGATCTTACCATCCAAATCAACCTGTTTTTCACTCTTCTTATAACTCACTTAAAAATGGCCCTCAACAAGTCTGAAGTAGAGATGGGAACTATGACTAAAGCTCCTATCATTACTCCTAAAAACTTCAGGTCTTAGAGCAGATGCATGGAAGGCTTCATCGGGTATCAAGACAACAAAATGTGGTATTCCATTGTTAATGGCCTGTATAAACCCAAGGTGGCAGCACCCGGTGGAAACGGTGCCATGATAGAGAAGGCTGTTGAAGACTATTTTGATGAGGACCGAAAGAAGATGGACGTTGACAGCAATGCAATGACTATTCTTATGACTGCAATACCCAACTCCATCATGGTGGGGTTTGAGCATTGTAAGTCTGTCAAAGAACTGTTTGAAGCACTTGCTCAAATGTATTCAAGCTCCAACGACTCCAAGAATGACTTACTGAAGCAACAGTTCGAGAACTTCACCTATATTTCTGGAGAGTCTCTCAACCAGTAGTATTTCAGGTACATGGATCTTATTTCTTCTCTTTAGTCTGTGGGAATCACTCCTGCACTTAGAGACCTCACAAGAAAGTTCATGAGTGCTCTTCCAAATGAGTGGACATTCTACTGTGTCTCTATCAAGAGGACAGAGAACCTGAACACTCTCACCATGACCGAACTATATGGCATCCTTGATGGATACCATCTGGAGATGGAGAGCAAGAGGGGCCATCAGACAAGCAGACCCCTGAGTCTTTCTGCTAGTAACGCTTTGATGGTTGCTGAAGGCTCAGGACCCACACAACCTTAGCAATACCTGACATACAACCAGCAACCATCCTGTTCATCTAGACCTTACATCACTTTCCCTGAGACTCCAAGGTCTCAACAGGCTTAGCATAGTTCCTTTCAGGACAGTTGTGCCTTTGTCTCAGGAAGTGGACACTATAGTGACTTTCAATACTATTTTGATGATCTAGAGTGCTTCAGTCCAGATGATGTAGAGTATGTGGACATTGTCCAACAGATGGCTCTTTTAACCTACAGAGCGAAGAAGTTCTTCAAGAGAACCGGAAGACAATTCCCACAGAACCCAACTAACAGCAAGTTTGGGTTCGACAAAACCAAGGCCAAATGTTACAACTGTAACCAGCTTGGTCATTTTGCAAGGGAATGCAAGGCTCCCAAGTCAAATCCGGGAACCCAACACGCCTCCACACATCCCTCTACATCAAAGCCTATCGGAAAGTCAATTGAAACAACTGCAATGGCTCAAGAAGTTGACTGGAGCTTCATGGTACAGGATGTGACTCCTGCTCAAGCACTCATGGCGGAACAGATGATAACAAGGTATATGAACATGTATTGCTAAGGTTAAACTATATCAGGACTACAATATGGAAATTAAATCTGTAAATATTTTGAAATATGATTTTAAAAAGGCTGAATCTGACTACCAAAGAAAAATTGAAGAGTTAGATAAAATTGTTTCCCTATTAAAACATAAACACACAAATTACAAGACTCAAATAAAGGATTTAATATCCAATTTGTCTAAGGCTCAAGCCCAGCTTGTCACTACTGAGGCTCAGACCAGGAAGTATGCTATTTCTGAGTAGAACTTCCAAGCTATTATTGTATCATCCTCCCACTCCAAAATTTGTTATTAAAACAAAGAAGGGTTTGGGACCAATGAAATTGCTCCACCATATTATTATGAGTCCATAAGACAACCTAGATGTGGTACTGAAGAGCAAGAGGTCCCAACTGCCGACCCATCTTCACTTGAGTTGAAGAATGATGCAATAATAGAGGCCATCACAGGGAAGGAACAGGTAAATCAACCCACCTCTCCCGGTGAAGATCAAATCCTAACCACCAAAGCCACAAGAAGTAGGGCTAAAGCTGCAAGAAGAACTGCCAAGAAAGTGGTTGAGTCCAAGCTGATGATTGACCCAAAACAAAAGGGTGTATTCATCTCAGCTGGATTCCAAGTGGTAGGTACTTCTGATTCAGGAAATGAGTGTAGTACCAGCATTTCTATCCTACCAAACGATCAGAAGTTAAAGGGAAAGGTTGCTAATTAAGATAAAAAGCACAAGAAACAGCAATCTTCACAAACTCCCAAAGGACTAACATTGCATGCATAATGTGTGGTTTGCAAAACCACATGGCTAAAGATTGTTACTACAATCCTGCTAAGCAAATAATGTTAGAAAGGAAGGAGTCAAGGAACGTTTCTCATTTGGACCTTATCAAATGGTTCAAGTGATGAAAAAGGGAAAGCTAATTTCGGAAGCTAGGTTAGTTTCGAAAGAAAATTCTTCTTCCGAAAGGAAAATGGTTTCGGAAGCTAAAGCTGTTAAAATTCTGAAGAACAAGAAAGTTCCCTTGAAACCATCCCAGAAGAAGACTACTTCGGAAGAAAAGGTGGTGAAGGTTTCTTCCGAAAAGAAAGAAGCTTCGGAAGAATGCCATGCTGCAAAAGCTTCAACAAGCACATCTTCCATGATCAACCAAAAGATGGATTGGAAGATCAAGAAATATGTTGCAGCCCAAACCTCTTCTTCAAAGACATCCATTGAACCCCCATGCTTAACCTTTGGTTCAATTATGTCACTATCATTGGAAGAACCCAAGACCAACAAGGCTTGGGTTTCCAATCAAAACTAATCATCTCATCTTATGTGTAGGGACATCCATATGACAAAAATAACAACATTTGGATTGTGGACAGTGGATGCTCGAGGCACATGACAGGGAACAGATCTCTCCTTCAACAATTTCAACATTATGATGGAGGTCCTATCTAGTTTGGAGGTGAGGTCGGAGGATATATTTCTAGGAGAACGAATATATCCAATGGAAATTTAAAGGTTGACAAAGTCCACTTTGTCAAACAGCTTAAACATAATTTGTTAAGTGTTTCTCAATTTTATGATCAAAAGCATCAAATGCTTTTCACAGAACATGAATGCATTATCCTCAAACCTGGGATGACAATTTCTCCGGAATTGGTGCTTTTTAGTTCTTCAAGAAAAGGGGATATGTACAAACTAGATATGAACAATGCTTCCCCAATAGGTGAAGTATCATGCTTTCTTTCCAAAGCTGATAGTGATGAGTCAACACTTTGGCATAAACGTATGTGTCATGTAAATTTTAAGACAATGAATAAATTGGCTAAAAATAACTTGGTACATGGTATGCCTAAAAAGGAATTTTTCTGCAAAGATAACTGTGTTGCATGCCTGAAAGGGAAGTGTCACACCCCAACCTTGACGGCGGAAACGTTGAGATGTGAGAGTTAAGATCGTTCTCAGCTACATAACGCTATTATTGAATCCAAATATAATAATCATAAGTTCCAAAAGTTACATTACAAACATAAGTCTCAAATAAAGAAATTAACAAGCATAAAAGTAATATTTCAAGCCCATCCATTTATTTATCTAGGTCCATTCCTAGGTGTGAATAAGCTTCAAAAGTGGCAATCAAACTTGTGCGTTTCCGCAAACATGTTAAAAATAAAATGTCAACATAATGTTGGTGAGATTTCCATAGATTTCAATACATAAGTATATAAAATATGGCAATTCATGTTGTAAGTTATAAAATAAAGTAACTAGAGATGTAAGACAGAATGCACAATCAAACCTTGATAGTTTTACAAGTCTCAACGTTTACAAGTTTATACGATTAGCTAAGTGTACTTGGATTAACCAAGCAGTCTTGTCAGGCCCATAGATCTATGACGTCGTCAAGCTAGCAATAGTTAATGATTGTACATATATTCGTCAATACATGGTAATTACAAAGATCAACTAACCACGACATATAAGTGAATTGCCATAAGTTTACAAGAATCAAATGTTTTACAAGTGCAACGGTTATAAGGTAACATGTTTCACCCCAAAGTGTGAAAATATGAAAAAGGGGGTATAGAAATACTCACCTGGTCAATAAATATATTATTGATGATTAATAAGAAAATAATCGCCGTTCCAACGTAAACCGTCACAAGGCACCTAAATAGCCATATTTACAAGGTTTTAACGTCCCAATAATAAACTCAACGAATTAATAGAAGACTAGGTTTTGGTGTTCAGAAGTTTTATTAGTTAAGTTCGATTCAAAATTAAATATACTATTTAAGCATTCTAAAGTAAAGGAAAATACAAAAGTAACATAAATTTTAATAAAATCTTAAGCTTGAATAAGTCTTGATAGTTTGTAAATTAATCCCCATTTTAACAATAATATACATTTGATGGTGGTTGTTTTTAATAATAACTTAGTAATTCAAAATATTATTTGAAATCCAATTTCTTTATAGAAACAAGCTAATTGTAATATTAATTTAGAGCATATAGAAAAATACAAATAATTATCAGAACTTATTTACTTGTCTTACAAATTAGTTAAAGTTCATAAAATAATTTTATAAATTTTAAGAATTTTCAGAGTTTATTTTAAAGGCCAAAAAGCCTTAAAACAAAAATGTGGGATTCCCTGGATTCGAACCGGGGACCTCAGATTTATCGGGCGCGCATCTTACCAGATGATCTAAGGCCTCAGCCGCGTTAAAGTTTCGTTTTAAAAACCTAAAAAAACACCAAATATTGAATCACCCCCAAATCGCATGAACCCTAGTTCTATATTGATTCAAATTGAACACTGATTCGAGTGTTTCAACTCAATTAACCTTAGGGCTTTTGATCCCTAAGCTTAATCGAGTACCACGATGTATTATAAATACCTGATTACGATCAAAATGATGTGCTTAAGCTCTAAACTCGTCTCGGTTACTCCCGATGAACAGATGATTAGCAATTGATTGCTTGAGTGAATAATTTACGAATTGCGCTTACAGAAAGTTTAAAGAGTATTTGCCCCCTGTTATAAAGGTTTAATTTTGTCGATTCAACCCCGAATGGGTTTCGTTTTTGCCTCATTTGTTGTGGTTATGATTCAGTGATTAATTGGTTGTTAATCTCGAATTAAACTATACATTTAGTTTAGAAATGATTAGGCCTACGTTTCAGAACAATCAACCGTCTTAATTTGATGATTTTGAGTTGAATCCACAATGACGATCACAAAGCTTCGGTTTTCAAATTCAGTAGCACTCATAACAGCTTGTAATGTCAAATTAATTCATCACTTAAGGTTTGAAACGGTTTCCCGAAGTGAATGGAATCGATTTGGGTCGGATTTTGGGTCGGTTTCGAAAGAATTGGACCCGCCGGCGTCGCGCCGGAGTTATGTCAACCAGCGGCCGGAATGTCGGGGTCAAAATAAAAAGGGGGAAAGGTTTTGTCACTTTTACAAAACCGGTCCCTGCAGTTTTTAAAATTTATTATTTTATGCACAAAGTTTTTATTATATATATATATATATATATTAATGTTTATAAAATGACAAGCAAGCCCCCATAATTAATTCAAGTTTCTAAAACATTTTCAAGTTTAATAATTTTATAAATTTTTATCATCATTATTAGAATTATTACTATTATTTTAGTTATTATTATTAGTATTATGATTAATATTAACATAATTATTATTACTCTTATAATTAGTTATTATAATTATTATTTGTGTTATTATTATTATAATTATTATTATCCAATATAATAGACATACCATAAAATAAGCATAATCAATCCCACAAGTTCCATAAAAGGCACAACTAGTCCTTACATGAACAAACAAAGTTAACTCTTAGTTAATAAAAATTTCAAGATGTTAGAGGAAGCAACACAGGACATCTCACAAATCCAAAAGTGTTAACTCCATCACTACTCCGTTACACTTACTGCACATGGATCTATTTGGTCCCATAAGTATAATGATCATTGGAAGGAAATCATACTACCTTGTGATAGTTGATGATTTTACAAGATTTACATGGGTATTTTTTTTAAGAACTAAAGACGAAACTGCTAAAACATTAAAATCTTTTATTCTTAAGATAGAAAATCAAATTCATCACAAGGTTAAGATAATTAGAAGTGATCAAGGGACTGAGTTTAAGAACTTCGTTCTTGACTCATTCTGTAACTCAAAAGGGATTGCCAAACAATATAGTACCACTAGAACTCCTCAACAAAATGGTGTTGCTGAGAGGAGGAACATGACACTTATTGAGGCTGCTCGAACTATGCTAGCTGATTTTAAACTACCTCTAACATTCTGGGCAGAGGCAGTCAGCACTGCATGTTATGTGCAGAACAAAGTTCTTGTAGTTAAGCCACATGGAAAAATCCCTTATGAGCTATGGAACAAGAGGCCACCGTTCATTGGCTTTCTAAGGTCATTTGGCAGTAGGTGTACCATACTTAACACACAGGATAATTTGGCAAAATTTGTTGAAAAGTTAGATGATGCTATCTTTGTTGGATACTCTTCTAGCTCTAAAGCTTATAGAGTATACAACATCAAGAATCAACAATTTGAGGAGTCATCCAATATAGTTGTTAATGAGCACACTCCTTGTGTTAAGGGGAATGGCCCTGATCATATCTTTGATTTAGAATTCTTTCCAAACTATTCTAAACCATCTTATAAGAATGTTTCAGTTAGAACAGGTGCTCAATGTGATTATGATGCTAATCAATTGTTTGAGCTACCCAGACCTCTTCCAAGTTCTCCAAGAGCTACCACGAATCAAGCTTCCACTATTGGCAGATCTGATAGTATAACTATATCAAGGAATAGTGAAGCTTCAACCAGTGAATCACCTGCTGATCTTCAAAACTAATCAGGTGATCCTGCACAACACCAAGCTGATGGAAGTAGCATCTTGAAAGAACAGGAAACTGTTAATGTTGCTTCATAGCCAACAATTGATGATGTTTCTCATTCATTTAATCAGTCCTCATTGAATGAGTTAAAAAATTGAATGAGTTAGAAACAACATTTGGGCAAAGTGTTCCAGTTCCTGAGCAAAATATGTCCAATCTGGATCTATCTTTGCAACTGGAAGTGATTCCTCGTCTAAGGATTCATAACACTCATCCAACTGAGAACATCATAGGGGATGTCTCTAAAGGTGTGTGAACAAGAGGACAAACTTATCATGGGAATGTCTGCTTGTACTCATGCTTTTTATCCTAGATGGAACCCAAGAAGGTGGAAGATGCCTTGAAAGATAGTAGCTGGGTTGAATCGAGGCAAGAGGAGCTGCTTCAATTCAAGAGACAAAAGGTTTGGAACCTATGTCCGCTATCATCTGGTCAAGTACCTATAGGCACTAAATGGGTTTTTAGGAACAAGAGAGATGACAGAGGCTTGATTATCAAGAATAAGGCAAGATTGGTAGTTTAAGGATACACTCAAAAAGAAGGAATTGATTATACTGATGTCTTTGCACCTGTTGCAAGACTTGAGGCAGTTAGGATCTTTCTTGCTTATGCTGCATCCAAGAATTTTAGTGTCTACCAACTTGATGTCAAGTATGCATTTCTATATGGGGATATAGATAGGGAAGTCTACGTGTGCCAGGCTTCAGGATTTGAAGACCCACTGTGACATCCGTCACCACAAGGTCCGTTAATTAACGTGAATATCTGTTAACTTTTCTTTGATTGTTCATTCCTCATCTTTATTTACTTCTTGTGTGGATATCCTACTTGCTTTAATATCTTTGTGCTTGTGTTTCTTTCGTGAACGTGTGCTATGCTTAAAACTTTTACAAACTCATCATCATTATCACTAAAAATATCATTTTTATATAAAATTATTGTCATTAATAAAACCATCTTTTTAAGTGCCAATTATCATTAAATACATTTTTAACATCAATATAACAAACAACTTTAAAGTCGTTTTCAACTGAAACAAACTTTGGGAACTCGGGGGCTAAGTGCAGGGACTAAAATTGACATTTTACAAACTTGGGCCGGGTATATATACCCCATTTCCAGCCATTTCTCATTATTCATCCTTCTTCTTCTTCATTCTTCTTCACTTCACATCTTCTTCATCCTTGCACCAAAACCGTCCCGTTACCTCTCGTTTTCATCGTCTAGACTTCATTTACAACCTAGTCTACTCCATCCTTGCAGGTAGACGACCTTGGTTGTCCCTTTCTTGCTCGTTTTACTGCTGTCCATTTCTAGGGTTTTGGGTATTCGGGTTCAACCCGAACACAAGAGGTCATGTGGGTGCGTGTGATGTCGCTTTGCGTGTGCTTCTTGTTTGTGTATGTTAGTAGTGTGGTTCTGGAAGTCCTTGTGGTGTAAAACTCGTGCACGGAGCAGCCGGAGCCAGAGGCTGCTCTGCACTTCAGCAGTCGCGAACCTGCAGTTCAGGCGACTGGGTCTGTCATGCGACTGAGCCATGCGACTGGGTGAGTCGTGCGACTGAGTCAGGCGACCGTGTCATTCGGGGACTATGTCATTCGGGCGACTGAGTTGTGCGACTAGGGATGTCATGCAACTGAGTCGTGCGATCGAATGAATGTGTGCGATTGAGTCAATGCGGATGAATGTTGTGTGCGATTGAGTCATGCGACCGAATGGATGTATGCGATTGTGTGTGCATCGCACGACTTAAGGCTAATCGTACGAATGAAGGTTCAGTCGTACGAATGAAGCTAATTCGTACGAATGAAGGTTGATTCGTGCGTATGGAGGTTAAGTTGTGCGATTGGGTGTTGTGTGGTACGACTGAAAGCCATTCGTGCGAATGAAGCTGATTCATACGATTGAAGGTTGATTCGTACGAATGGAGTGTTGAGTCGAGCTTTTGGTCCTGTTGTGTGACTAATGATGCTGAGGGTGTGAATTTCTTTCTTGAATGTCAAGTGATGATAAGGTAACATCAATACAAATGTCATTGCTCGACCACAAAGATTAAAGTCAACGCTATCAAGGCCACAAATACTATTCCAAATCAAATCAACCTAACATTTTACAATTAACAACAACCGATTTGTGACTACTAATATTTAACAAATACTTCTCTTATAACAACGGGAGCTTTACTTAAATATCATCGGCAATGGCGACGATGTCTAGTACTTGGATCTACATAAGATCTAATACGCGTGTCTGTTTGTGTGTGTGCGTTACCCACGACCGAACCGATACAACCCGAACCGACTGAACATACTGTGTACCTTATACATATCATTAATGCTTAATGATAACTGTCAATAGGTGTTTGACCGTTCATTGCATACAACTGTTGGGAACTTTGATCATTCATACTTACCACTTAACAAGTGAGTTTTGTGGCCCCTTTTTATGCTTATACTACTTTTCAAACATTTACAAACATGGGGGAAAAGTATGCTCACCCGTTTTCTATGTTGTACAACAAACATACAATTTACATACTTGGAATCAACGTGCTACTATTTTGTGAGTACTTATCTCATACATGCTTGAGTTTGCTGGGTGGTTCTTTCTTACAACCATTTAATTCCAGTATGGAACCGACGGATAGGTATTGGTAGTACTACTTGGGTTGACACCCCCACCCTCGTTGTTGGTATACTAGTTAGTACCAACAGTCGCCAGGAACGGGCATTGGGTGAATATATTCTGACAAGATTCTTTGTATATGTCGTTAGGTTTGGTTGTAAAGCTCATGTCATGTGATTTTGCTTACTTATAACTATATTCACGGTATTCCACAACAACATTTATACAGCATCAATTACTTATTTACATTTAAACCTGCGAGCTCACCAACACTTTTGTCACACCCTCAAAATCCACGTGCGGAGTTTTACCACGAGGCGTGTGAACAAACCAGGATCACAGTCAATAGTTACTCAGAACGACTCTATATGCCATAATCAAAATAAAATCAACCAAAGTATAACTTTAAACTGTGCGAAAGCGTTTTGTAAAACAACCCAAAGAAATAAAAAATGTATACTATGGCAAAACATGCGCCAACCCAAAAGAGTAAACATTAACCATTATAAACAGTAAATATGTCTTGAAGACCGAGTCTTAGAATGCAAGTGAAACCATATGGTGCTCCTAAAGGCAAGCAAGCTAATAACCTGAGAATAACATACTAAAATGTCAACACAATGGTTGGTGAGTTCAACAGTGATATTCAAACATAAGCAGTTTAATAATAGAGATATAGAAGTAGTGCATTGTAACAGATAGCTAGTCCATTAACAATAAATATTAACTCATAGTGATTTCGCAATTGAAGCTGACTGTGTTACGTTGTTGCCTCCTGTCACGACTTAACAGGTCGTGACAATGTTCAATAGGACAAATTGCATCCGGTTGACCTCGAGTCACACAGGTAGGGCTCGTCAGACCCAGTAGTACTACCTAAATTTCCCTGCTATTCAATATTAACAATTCGAAAGTGTGAGGACTTTTCCATGATATCAACACTATATTAATATTATACACAACTTGAATATATAAAGTGTTTATTGTTTACCAGTATGCTATCTCCCCCAAAAGAGATTAAGTAAAGAGTGGGGTATGAACTCACCTGATATGCGTAATAGATACTTAGAATTTTACTTGACAGATAGAGTGGACAGACAACCTTCAGAGGTTACCTAGATCATATAAGTACATGAGTACGTGTAAACAGAGAACATGTGAAACCCTAAGTACATTACAACCAAGGACTCAAGGTTTTAGAAAAACAGACACGTTTGACCCAATTGACCCGTTGGTGACTTTATGTATTGTAAACCATTCAAGAAATCATACACATATATCATACATGGTTAACATTCAAATGGATCATATGTATGCCACATTATCCAGGTGTATCACTTAGATCATCATACAACCAAGTATCATACAAGTCATGCGAATCTAGAACATTAATATGTCCACTAGTTATAACACAACTAACATGCCGCACAAAGATCAAATCACACACCACGTGCCATGTGAAGCCACTCACGACTTCACATCCTAAACCCTGCCAATCCTACTAAGTAGGGGCCTCAGATTCGCACGCGTGTATGATGATCATATTCACATTCATTAACCATGTTCATTGCATTCAACATACACCACAACAATCAATTTCTAGTCCCAACATGATGTCTTAGCTTCTAACCAACATCAACATCATATATGATCATCAAAGTCCAAACATCACCCATGATTATCCAAGCATCCCATACAACTAATTTAACATGTCCTATCACATTAGAATTCATCCATGAACATACTAGCATGCTCCTAACATCCCAAACATGTTCAAACTATCATCCTTCAAACTTTGTGCAAATAAAGTTTCCCTTTTGGAAAGTACATTCCAACATCTATCAAACACTCAATGTATTCATGAATTCATTACAATTATACCATCTCAAATTCATAACAACATCTAGACATGATTAACAATACCTAATCATCATAATCTATTAGTCATCATGAACAAAAGTTTTCACTTTTGGCAAAATATGAACAACAACATTCTTTCTAAGATTTCTAGCATTCATATCAACAATCTAGCATCTAATTATCATAATGAACACATCAACAACATCAATCTATCATTAGATCATCATGTCATGGAAATAAAGTTACTATTATTAGTAACCTATGAACACCTACATCAATTCATCAATTCTTTGCAAGATCAATGTATCCTAGCATTCATACAACCTACTAATCATCATACATTCATCAAACAATCATCAATCATACATAATCTTATCAATTTCGAATTAGGGTTTGCCTAGGATCAAAGTTCATGATCAAACCATTAAAAACATACAATTCATGCATAATCAACGTTAAACAACATGTATTCAATCCAACTAACATACTAACATCATCAATTAACATCAATTTCGACCACATGAAGATACAAAATTGAATTAGGGTTCGGCCACCATCAAGAACTCACAAAAACATGTAAAAATCTAACCTTTAAACGTGTAGTTGCTTGAAATTGATGATTCCAACATGTTGTATGCCTTGTAATCGAACAAAACCATAGCACCAAGGTGGTTTGAAGGCTGAATTTCGAAGTGGAGAGGGTTGAGAGTGGATGTCGCGGCTGATGGGGGGTGGGAATTAGGGTTTGGGTGTTTTGTTTAAGTTAATTTACATAATTACCATTTAAACCCTTGTGTTTTGTATTTTATAAAAATTTAAGCTTTAAACTCTTTGTAAAATGTTTTTAACTTAATAATATAAAGATATAAACTAATGATAGTCATTATATATTTTATCTTTATAAAAACACAAGACATACAAATCAATAGGCACGTTTCCACGTTACGCGATTAATTTCCTAATTAACATTTAAAACATGCAAACTCATAAACATAATACCATCATCACATAATCAATTAGATTATCAATAATGTAACATTATTAATTATTATTAGATCACCAACGTTAAACAACAACTAGTGTGTGCTTACGACACGTGTATGCAAGACTCAACGGAACTAACAGAGTTTGATAACGGAAATTTACCGGATGTCACATTATCCCCATGTTGAAAGAATTTTCGTCCCGCAAATTGCGTTACATGGTGAGAGTGTTCCATCACTGGTCTACTGCACTGGCACACAGAAATCAAAATTGAGTGAGTTTTGGATGAGTTGTCACATTATCCCCATGTTGAAAGAAATTTCGTCCCGAAATTTAAATCAATACCTTCGTTTGCTGGCATCGTCTTTTCGAATAGTTTAGGGTACTTAAGCTTCATTTGATCTTCTCGTTCCCATGTGAACTCCGGTCCACGTCGCGAATTCCAACGGATTTTGACAATGGGTATCTTGCTTTGCTTAAGTGTTTTCACCTCACGGTCCATCACCTCGACTGGTTCTTCAATAAAACGCAATTGTTTATCCACTTGAAATTCTTCTAGTGGTACGACCATTGTTTCATCAGTTATGCACTTTTTTAGGTTTGATGCGTGAAATACATCATGGATTCCACTTAGCGAATCAGGTAGGGCTAGACGATAGGCCACTGGACCTATTCTTTCCACTATTTGAAATGGTCCAACGTACCTCGGATTTAGCTTCCCTCGCTTACCAAACCAAACTACGCCTTTCCATGGTGATACTTTCAACAAAACCTTGTCACCAACCTGAAACACTAAAGGTTTCCGTCTCTTATTAGCATAACTCTTTTGTCTGTCTCGCGCTGCAGCCATACGGTTTCGTATCTGCACAATCTTCTCGGTTGTCTCATGAATTAACTCGGGACCTGTTAGCTGACTATCACCAATTTCTGGCCAGCAAACCGGTGATCTACATTTTCTCCCATACAGCGCCTCGAAAGGTGCTGCCTGTATGCTAGTATGATAATTGTTGTTATAAGAAAACTCCACCAATGGCAGGTGAATTTCCCAGTTATTCCCAAAGTCAATCACACAAGCACGTATCATATCCTCCAAGGTCTGTATGGTACGCTCACTCTGGCCATCCGTCTGTGGGTGATATGCAGTACTCATATCCAATCGTGTACCCAAAGATTTCTGCAATGATTTCCAGAAATGTGACGTGAAACGAGCGTCGCGGTTGGAAATAATTGAGATCGGTACACCGTGTCTCGAAACGATCTCTTTAAGGTACAGTCGAGTCAATTTCTCCATCTTATCCGTTTCCCTAATTGCAAGTAAATGAGCAGACTTTGTCAATCGATCCACAATAACCCATATCGTGTCACAACCAGTATTAGTCTGGGGTAACTTAGTAATAAAATCCATGGAGATCTGTTCCCATTTCCACATTGGTATCTCAGGTTGTTGTAACAGTCCAGATGGTTTTTGATATTCCACTTTTACTTTCGAGCAGGTCAAACACTTGCTCACATACGTAGCTACATCCACTTTCATGTTAGGCCACCAGTAGTGCGCCTTTAGGTCATGATACATCTTGTCGGATCCAGGATGTATAGAATACTTAGATTTGTGTGCCTCGCTCATAACTAAATCTCTTAGATTTCCATAAACAGGCACCCAAAGTCTATCCATGAAATACCTAATTCCATCCTCTTTCACCACCAGCTGTTTATCCATTCCCCTTAATGACTCAGAACCAACATTTTATGCTTTTAAGGCTTCTATTTGTGCCTCCTTAACTTGTTCGGGCAGTTGGGTACTGATAGTAAGCTATAAAGCTCGCAACCGTCTGGGTTTAGCTGTTTCCTTCCTGCTTAAGGCATCGGCAACTACGTTCGCCTTTCCCGAATGGTACTTAATAGCACAATCATAGTCGTTTAGTAGTTCCACCCAACGTCGTTGCCTCATATTCAACTCCTTTTGCTCGAAGATATGTTGAAAACTGTTGTGATCAGTGTAGATAGTGCACTTGGTACCGTACAAGTAATGTCTCCAGATCTTTAAGGCAAACACCACTACACCTAATTCTAAGTCATGGGTGGTATAGTTCTTCTTATGAACCTTTAGTTGTCTCGAGGCGTAGGCTATCACCTTTTCTCGTTGTATCAAGACACAACCCAATCCTTGAATGGATGCATCGCAATACACCACGAAGTCATCCGTTCCCTCTGGTAGTGCTAATATCGGGGCAATACAGAGTTTTTGTTTTAACAATTGAAAAGCTGATTCTTGGCTCTCACTCCATTTGTATGTCGTTCCTTTGTGAGTCAAGGCCGTGAGAGGTTGTGAGATTTTTTAGAATCCTTCTATGAATCGTCGGTAATATCCTGCTAATCCTAGATATTGTCTTATCTCACTCGGTGTTTTGGGTGTAGTCCAATTCTTTATCGCCTCAATTTTGGCAGGATCAACATGTATCCCTTTCTCATTAACAATATGACCTAGGAATTGCACTTCTCGTATCCAAAAGTCACACTTTGAGAATTTGGCATACGGCTACTCATTTTTCAATAGTTCTAAGATCATTCGTAAGTGCTCTTCATGATCCTCCTTGGTCCTAGAATATATCAGTATATCATCGATAAACACAATGACAAACTGATCAAGATAGGGTTTGCACACGCGGTTCATGAGGTCTATGAACACAACAGGTGCATTAGTCAACCCAAAAGGCATGACCAAGAACTCATAATGACCATAACGAGTACGAAACGCAGTCTTGGGAATGTCTTCTTCTCGAACTCTAAGTTGATGATAACCAGATCTTAAGTCAATCTTTGAATAATAGCTTGATCCCTAAAGCTGATCAAACAAGTCATCGATACGAGGTAAAGGGTATCGGTTCTTGACTGCTACTTTGTTTAAATCTCTATAATCGATGCACATCCGGAATGTGCCATCCTTCTTTTTAACAAAAAGAACAGGAGCTCCCCAAGGTGATGTGCTAGGTCGAATAAAGCCCTTATCTAAAAGCTCCTGAAGTTGTGATGACAACTCTTGTAGTTCGTCCGGTGCTAATCAATAAGGTGCCCTAGCAATCGGGGCTGCGCCGGGAGTCAACTCAATCTGGAATTCCACTTGGCGGTGAGGTGGTAATCCAGGAAGATCCTCTGGAAACACCTCTGGAAAGTCGCGCACTATGGGAATATCCTCCATTCTCCTTTCTTCCGCTTGCTTATCGGTTACGAGTGCTAGAATAGCCACAAACCCTTTCGTAATAACTTTTGGGCTTTCATGTATGAGATGATGCCTATCACAGCACCACTCCTATCACCTCTGACTGTAAGGATTTTGTCACCAACAAGAATTCGTATGATCTTCTCATGACATATGACTTCTGCTTGCTTGCTAGAGAGCCAATCCATGCCTATCACAACATCAAAATTCCCCAGCGTAACATGCATAAGATCTATAGCGAAAGTATAACCAGCAAGTTCTATCTCACAGTCTTTAAGGATATGCGTTACATGGATCTATTTACCGTTGGCTAATTCCACGGTGTATTTAGATTCTAAAGCAGAGGGTATATCACTTAAAAGACTACAGAACTTTAAGGACACGAAACTCCTATCGGCTCCTGTATCGAATAGTACCGTAGCAAAACAATCATTAACAGAGAACTTACCAGTAACAGTTATGGGATCATTTAGAGCCTCACCTAATCCAATGACGAAGGCTCTCCCCTTGGCTCCATCTTTTTTGCGCCATTACCAGTACCATTGCCACCGTTGTTGTTATTACCGTTGTTGTTGTTGTTGTTGTTGTTGTGTTGTTGTTGTTGTTGTTGTTGTTGTTGTTGCCGCCATTACCATTTCTCCTTAGTTGTGGGCAGTTTCGCCTGTAATGCCTTTCTTTCCCACATTCAAAACACCCTTTGGGAGTTTCCTGTTGTTATTGTGGCCTCCTTACCAGTTTACCACAACAATCCTTAGCAGCGTGTCCAATTTTTCCACAGCGTTGACACTTGAAGTTATCACACCTTCCCACATGATGGTAATTACACCGAGTGCACTTTGAATGTCTACCACCATAACCACTGGGTCCTTGATTATTTGCAGGCATTTAGTTGAAGTTACGGTTATTGTCGAACCTCCGTTGTTGCTGAGCTGGCTGTTGTTGCTGTTGAGATTGAGGTTGACCGCTAGAAGATGATGATGCTTTGGTGTTGTTGGCACTATATCACTTTCTTTTGTTGTCGGGCACGCTCGCCACAGTGCCCCGTTTGGGTAGACGTCCTTGCTCCACAGCTTGGTCAGTTAGCTTATGAGCTAACTGGATGGCTTGCTGAATTGTGGTTGGGTTGGAAGTAGTTACCATACTTTGAATTTCGGGTACTAATCGCCGTATGTAATGCTCCACCCTCTTATGCACTTCATTCACCATTCCCGGGCACAAAGTTGCTAGTTCATGGGTTTTGGTGGTGTAGGCCTCGATTTTCGAGCCCTGCATCTTCAGTTTCCAGAACTCCATCTCTAGCTTCTGCACTTCATTACGAGGGCAATACTCCTCAGTCATCATTGTTTTGAACTCATCCTATGGAAGTCCATTTGCCATCACTTGTCCTAGCATCTAGACTTGCGCGTTCCACCAAGACAGAGCAGCACCCTCTAAAGTCCCGGTGGCATACTTCACTTGATCAGCAGGTGGACAGTTGCATTTGGGAAGACAAACTCAGTCTTCTCGAACCATCTTACAAGCCCTACAGCACCTTCAGTACCGCTGTAGGTGTGTGGTTTATAGTCCATAAAGGACTTGTAGGTACACACCTGTGGTCCTGTTTTAACACAACACACATTAATCAGACATCCCATACAGTTATCAAGGATATCAGATTTATCTTTCTATCATTGTTTACCTGCTGGCTGACCTGCCTGGGCAGCAGCCACTGCCGCCTGAACATGCTCATTAATTAGAGCGGCTAATTCTGCGGGGGTCATGTTAATAGCACCACCGCCCTGTTCTCCAGTGCCACGTCCACGTCCGCGTCCACGACCACGTCCACGTCCACGGGCGTCCATTCTTTTCACTTTACATTCACAAATACAATAATGAGTAACATCAAAACATATTTATCTCATTGAAGTACAGTAAACAGTAAATAAAAGAAATAATGAATCATCACAACCACAACATTCATAACAAAAATGATAACCAGAGTAAATAAATTGTAAATAAGTCACAATGTATTTATCAATGTCAAAATTTAAATTTGTCGTTCGTGTGGGGAAACAACCCTTCCCATATAGGTTTCAAAAAAGAAAAACACTACGTAGTCTAAGTCATATAAATAAAGTCAATCGACAACATCTGACCCATCACTGTCATCCTTCATCTCCATCGGTTCCTCCTCCTCGGGTTCCTCCTCGGAATCCTCATCCTCAGGGTCTGTTGCAGGAGCAGGAGCTATAGCAATCTGAAGTGCAGCTAGTTGGGCTTCTAAGATAGCAATCCTATTATCGGCTATGGCGTCCCGCTGTTCACGAGCAGTCACGCGCCCTCGAAGTGCTATGAGACCATATTGCATATGGTGACACCTGTTTAGGGTCTTCCCGTGTTGCTCCTCGAGTTCATCCATTTGATGTCTCAGTTTGTACACCTCATGCTGCAGTGCTATGAGACCATCTTGCATATGGTGACACTGAGCCGCCTGACTCGATGCTGCTCAGTGTCCAGTGCAGCCACCAGTTCAGCAATCAGTTGCTCGTTGGACTGCACCGTCCGTGGGAGTGAAGGCATTGATTGATCGGCGTTGTTCCTAGTCCTGGGCCTCGGGACAGGTACGCACTCCCTATACATAATATGATCAACGAATCTTGGATAGAAACTCAAGTCTCGTGGAGGGTCACGCTCCATCAATGCAAAAGGTTGATCCCAGTCAATCTCCTCTCGAGGATAAGCTAGTCGGGGCCAATCAAATCCATTGTCAGGTATAGGTGCGGGAGTGGGGATTTAGAGTGTGAAGGTGATTCAGGTCGCTTACCCGGAGCTCTCGATGACGATGCCATGCTACAGAGAGTGTGATGTGTATGCCAATGAGTATACAGTAGATGAGAATAAGGCACAGGTAACTAACTAACTGTGTGCGGTTATAGTCTAGTGTGTATGCAACTTAGTTCCCTATAACCAATGGCTCTGATACCAATCTGTCACACCCTCAAAATCCACGTGCGGAGTTTTACCACGAGGCGTGTGAACAAACCAGGATCACAGTCAATAGTTACTCAGAACGACTCTATATGCCATAATCAAAATAAAATCAACCAAAGTATAACTTTAAACTGTGCGGAAGCGTTTTGTAAAACAACCCAAAGAAATAAAAAAATTTATACTGTGGCAAAACACGCGCCAACCCAAAAGAGTAAACATTAATCATTATAAACAGTAAAGATGTCTTGAAGACCGAGTCTTAGAATACAAGTGAAACCATGTAGTGCTCCTAAAGGCAAGCAAGCTAATGACCTGAGAATAGCATACGAAAATGTCAACACAATGGTTGGTGAGTTCAAGAGTGATATTCAAACATAAGCAGTTTAATAATAGAGATATAGAAGTAGTGCATTGTAACAGATAGCTAGTCCATTAACAATAAATATTAACTCATAGTGATTTCGCAATTGAAGATGAATGTGTTACGTTGTTGCCTCCTATCACAACTTAACAGGTCGTGACAACTTTCAATAGGACAAATTGCACCCGGTTGACCTCGAGTCACACAGGTGGGGCTCGTCAGACCCAGTAGCACTACTCAAATTTCTCCACTATTCAATATTAACAATTCGAAAGTGTGAGGACTTTTCCATGATATCAACACTATATTAATATTATACACAACTTGAATATATAAAGTGTTTATTGTTTACCAGTATGCTATCTCCCCCAAAAGAGATTAAGTAAAGAGTGGGATACGAACTCACCTGATATGCGTAATAAATACTTAGAATTTTACTTGACAGACAGAGTGGACAAACAACCTTCAGAGGTTACCTAGATCATATAAGTACATGAGTACGTGTAAACAGAGAACATGTGAAACCCTAAGTACATTACAACCAAGGACTCAAGGTTTCAGAAAAACAGACACGTTTGACCCAGTTGACCCGTTTGACCCGTTGGTGACTTTATGTGTTGTAAACCATTCAAGAAATCATACACATATATCATACATGGTTAACATTCAAATGGATCATATGTATGCCACATTATCCAGGTGTATCACTTAGATCATCATACAACCAAGTATCATACAAGTCATGCAAATCTAGAACATTAATATGTCCACTAGTTATAACACAACTAACATGCTACACAAAGATCAAATCACGCACCACGTGCCATGTGAAGCCACTCACGACTTCACATCCTAAACCCTGCCAATCCTACTAAGTGGGGGCCTCAGATTCGCACGCGGGTATGATGATCATATTTACATTCATTAACCATGTTCATTGTATTCAACATACACCACAACAATCATTTCCAGTCCCAAACATGATATCTTAGCTTCTAACCAACATCAACATCATATATGATCATCAAAGGCCAAACATCACCCATGATTATTCAAGCATCCCATACAACTATTTAACATGTCCTATCACATTAGAATTCATCCATGAACATACTAACATGCTCCTAACATCCAAACATGTTCAAACTATCATCCTTCAAACTTTGTACAAATAAAGTTTCCCTTTTGGGAAAGTACATTCCAACATCTATCAAACACTCATGTATTTATGAATTCATTACAATTATACCATCTCAAACTCATAACAACATCTAGACATGATTAACAATACCTAATCATCATAATCTATTAATCATCACGGACAAAAGTTTCCACTTTTGGCAAGATATGAACAACAACATTCATTCTAAGATTTCTAGCATTCATATCAACAATCTAGCATCTAATTATCATCATGAACACATCAACAATATCAATCTATCATTAGATTATCACGTCATGGAAATAAAGTTACTATTATTAGTAACCTATGAACACCTACATCAATTCATCAATTCTTTGCAAGATCAATGTATCCTAGCATTCATACAACCTACTAATCATCATACATTCATCAAACAATCATCAATCATATATAATCTTATCAATTTCGAATTAGGGTTTGCCTAGGATCAAAGTTCATGATCAAACCATTAAAAACATACAATTCATGCATAATCAACGTTAAAAAACATGAATTCAATCCAACTAACATACTAACATCATCAGTTAACATCAATTTCGACCACATGAAGATACAAAATCGAATTAGGGTTCGGCCACCATCAAGAACTCACAAAAACATGTACAAATCTAACCTTTAAACGTATAGTTGCTTGAAATTGATGATTCCAATGTGTTGTATGCCTTGTAATCGAACAAAACCGTAGCACCAAGGTGGTTTGAAGGCTGAATTTCGAAGTGGAGAGGGTTGAGAGTGGATGTCGCGGCCGATGGGGGGTGGGAATTAGGGTTTGGGTGTTTTGTTTAAGTTAATTTACATAATTACCATTTAAACCCTTGTGTTTGGTATTTTATAACAATTTAAGCTTTAAACTCTTTGTAAAATGTTTTTAACTTAATAATATAATGATATAAACTAATGATAGTCATTATATATATATTATCTTTATAAAAACACAAGACATATAAATAAATAGGCACGTTTCCACGTTACGCGATTAATTTCCTAATTAACATTTAAAACATGCAAACTCATAAACATAATACCATCATCACATAATCAATTAGATTATCAATAATGTAACATTATTAATTATTATTAGGTCACCAACGTTAAACAACAACTAGTGTGTGCTTACGACACGTGTATGCAAGACTCAACGGAACTATCGGAGTTTGATAACGGAATTTACCGGATGTCATAAATTGTATTGACCATTTTGAGCATATCTTTTCAGGTGATCATGCTAACTGAAGATCTAGGTGTGCTGTCTTAGTGGAGACCCTAGGATGCATTTTGTGGCTAAACATTGTCTTTTAGAAAACTTCGTTGTAGTTGTTTTAAACATCATACTTTTTGTAACTTGTTCCCGGGTTGTGGGAATTGCATACAATGTTATCATCTTTATTTATGTGAATCATTTAACATGTTTATGCTTATGGCTATGTTGTCGTGAATATTGACTAAACACGATACAAGTCCCCTTGTTGTCGGGTGTCGTCTTGACATGCTTGTCATCATTTATTATATTGCATCTCTATCGCTTACCATGTGTTATGATGATCCCGTCTCATTACATCCCCGTGTTTCTGCTCTCAGTGGGGGTGTGACACCCACAGCATTCCAACTATGTGTGCAAATTAGATAAAGCTCTATATGGGCTACACCAAGCACCTAGGCTGTGGTATGAGACTCTATCTCAGTTTCTTCTGAAGAATGGTTACACCAGAGGTACCATTGACAAGACTCTCTTCATAAGGAAGCTTGGAAAAGATATTTTGCTTGTTCAAGTCTATGTTGATGACATCATCTTTGGTTCTTTAAATGACCAAATGTGCAAAGACTTTGAAAGCATTATGAAAAAGAAGTTTGAGATGAGTTCCATGGGAAAAATGGACTTTTTCCTTGGAATTCAAGTGAAGCAATTGAAGGATGGGTTCTTCATCAATCAATCTAAGTATATCAATGATATCTTAGAAAGATTCGAAATGAAAGATTGTAAGCCAGCCAAGACACCCATACCCAGAAACCATAATCTTTATCCTGACCTTGAGGGGGAGGATACTGATCTATATCAGTATAGGGCGATTGTTGGTTCTCTGATATATCTCATAGCTAGTAGACCTGATATCATGTTTGCAACTTGCATTTGTGCAAGATATCAGGCTGCTCCAAAGGTGTCTCACCTAGCTGCTGACAAGAGAATCCTTATATACCTCAAAAGAGCACTTAAACTAGGTCTCTGGTATCCTAGGAACAATGATTTTAATCTCTATGGATACTCTGATAGTGACTATGGTGGCTGCAACATTGACAAGAAATCAACATGAGGAGGATGGCAATTTCTTGGTGGAAGGATCATCTCATGGCAATGTAAGAAACAATCTTGTGTCTCTACATCAAATGCTGAAGCTGAATACATTGTTGTTGCAAGTTGCTGTGCTTAGCTGTTGTGGATTCAGAATCAGATGTTAGACTATGTATTCAACTTTATGAGTATTCCTATCCATATTGACAACAACAGTGCTATCTGCATCACTGAAAGTCCGGTGAAGCACTCCAAGACAAAGCATATTGATATCAAGTATCATTTTATTAGAGATATTTATGAGAAAAATCTGATTAAGCTAATCAAAGTTGATTCAAATGAACAATATGCTGACTTGTTCACCAAAGCTTTTGATTAACAAAGATTTAAGTATCTCATAAAAACTATTAGGATGATAAACATTGATTATATTACCTCTTTTGAAAAACCTTTTTAACGTGTAATGTCTTATGTTAATACAAGATAAGGCCTATTACAAAAGGTATCTCTAAAATATTATCTAAGTATAAATTTCTTCCGAAGAGAACCTAACCCTCGGAAGATATTTTGCATATCTTCCGAAGCAAAATTTCTCCAATGATAATTTTCTTCTCGGAAGAGTTTTTAGTCTCAGAAAAAATGATTGATTATATATCAGATCTACTTCCAAATCTTATAAAACTCTCCATTCGGAAAGCAATCTTTACTCTCAGAAGTAACTCTTTACCTTCGGAAGTAAGAATTACCTTCGAAAGACAAATTACTTTTGGAAATGTTTTATATTCAGAAGAGAGATTTTATTGTGTAACGGAAATCTCTTGGGCCCTACACTGTAAAAAGTAAAGATTTTGTTAATGATGTCGGATTATTTAACTGAATTAAATTTTACCGCCCCTGTCATTTCATCCACTAAACCATCACATCACCTTATCCGAACCCCATTACCGCCATTTCACCCTCTTTTAAATAATCTCGGCTATTCACTTTCATCTTCTTACCACAATTTTTACTGCCCTAAAAGTTTCCTTCATCCCAAATTCACCCAAGCTCAAACTCATCTACTTTCACTTTCCACAAATAGCACTGAACCCTCAACACAATCAAGTCGCACTTCTTCACTCTTCAAGAGATTCGGGCTTCTCTGAAATCATCTTCTTCCTCACCCAATCATCCTACTACATTACCCTGACAGTTAATCCCACTGTTTACTCCAATCACATGGCTGAATTTTGGGGGAAACGGTCAGGTTGAAACCCTAAATGGGGTTCGTGTAATACGATCCAACATTTGTGGCTAAGAGTTGGTTATTACTGAACAACTCATCAGGGAGCATCTCGAGCTTCATGATGAGGGTGCACCCACCGAGTTCCCCAAAGCAGATTTAGACAACACCTACATTCTCATGGGATATGGTGGAGACATCAGTAGGTCAACTGTCTATAAATTCAACTTCTCATACAACTAGAAGTTCTAGCTACATATTGTTCTCCACTGCCTGTCAAATAAATCTGGGGGATGGGATTAAATTCCATACAAACTAGGGTGCCTAGTTCATGGAATGGTGAGAGGCCTTCGATTCAACTATTCAAGATTTGTGCTGACTAATCTCATTGGAAATCTTTAGAGGGAAACATTCTTTATGTATCCCAGATTTCTCCAGCACATTATCAACTGTGAGCTGGACCAGAGTCGGCTTGTCTGTGCAGCCACTTTGCCTGTCCCTCAAATGAGGCCTACCATCTTCAAAACTCTGAATAAGGTGTCCACCAACTTCACTGGAAGGTACACTTCTTTACTTGCAGGTATGACTGAGCAAATAGCTCCTGGTGACATCCCTGTTGACCCCACAAGTAATGAACCCACACCAACAACTGCCCCCACACTGCCAATTTTACCTTCTCACCCCATCACCATCACTTACCAGAGACGCCCCAAACGAACCCTTGTTCAATCTACTCTGATTGAACAAGCTCCTTCTATTCAATCCAAAAAGGCTAGAGTGGAACATTAGGCTCCCACTCAGTCTGAGGTCTCACCATCCTTCACCATTGACCTCAATATAGGTCTTGATTCTCCTCAGTCTCAAACCCATGAGCCGCTACCCAATTTGAAAGCCCTTAGGGTAAGTATTTATACTTCTCTAAGCAGCCAACAAGGGACAACCCCACTAGAGGCTCAATGCCTGTAGACATTGATCAAGGTCCTGGGTCAGTAGGTTTAACCTCCTTATCTTTCAATGACCTTCTCTTTAAAATTGATGAAGAGATTACGTCCCTCCATGGCAATAAAGTTAATCTACAACACCCACTCCAAGATTAATAGAGCCTAGAGAGGCCTCTTATCTCTAGCCCCCATGAGCAAACCTTTATGAGGTGAGTCCCACTGATGTGGAGGGGACTCATGCAGATTCAGCTTCCACTACAGAAGGTGCCTCAATGGACCTTATGGACAGTGGTAACATCTCTGAGACTGAATCTGCGGCAACCATGCCTTTGATGACTTTGAAAGAGACATCATTAAGCAAGGGAAACCAGGGTGCCAAGAAACCACATCTGGTGGTGAGGCTGAACATACTAGGTATGTTACCTCATCTCCCCGTGATTCTTCAAAAAAAGATGAGGGAAGAATGAAACTCCTCATTCAAGACCTACTATCTAAAGTCTCAAACCTTGAATCCAAGGTTAGGACTTTAGAAAAAAGGTTTGCCACTCAGCAACTTGAGATTGACAATCTCAAGGCTCAACTAGCTGAGAAACAGATTGAGAGATCTGTCAGGCATGTACCCGTTCAGGTCTCCTTGACCTCTTCCTCCCGCTCATCTAGCTCTCAAGGTGATGCTACCAAAAAGGGGGAGAGTGTTCAGAGACAAACATCTGAGGAACTACTGAGCCAAACTTCAACTTCTAAATATTCGGCTCCCATTACAACTTTTTCTGAGCCATCCCAAGTTGTACTACAAATTGACCCAAGGATGCTCAAAGATCTCTACACACTCTTCTCCAAGTTTCTGTTAAGATCCTCTCTTGATCAGCCAAGTTCTGATGCAACAATGATGTACTTTGGAGCTGAAGAGCTTCAGAGGCTAAGTGCACCTTCTACCACGGTGGAAGAAGTTGGTCAACCTAACGTCCAAATGGAACCTGAGATTCAATTTGAAGGGGAAATGAGGACTCATGGCCCAACAAATGAAATAGTTGGGACAGAAAGTGCACTCCCTCAAACTTCCAAAGCTAAAGTCAAAGCCTCAGAAGAACAAGCTGAATCTTCCGAAGCTGAAATGGAAGCGGCGGAAGGACTGTTCTCACTGTCCAAGGATCTAATCATCATAGATGCAATTCTAGAGCTGGAATCTGAGGTGAATAGTGAGAACTTTCTCAACCAACCTTTAGCTCAGGCATCCTCACTACCTCTCTTGCAATCTGAGTCCTCCCACCAAGAACTACCAAAGTCAAGCACATCAAAAGATGACAAAGGAAAGAAGAAAATGACGGCGGAAGAGCTTCAGGAGGAGGAAAGTATTGAGAAACCCAAAAGAAAAGGGAAACTTCCAACTGGGAGGTTGTTAGCTGACAGTTCCAAAGCAGCTGCAGCCAACCAGGAGGCAGTTAATAACAAAAAGATAGTTGAGGTCATTGACAAGCTCATCAAACCAGGAGTTGTCAATGAAGACATACTCCTGCTACTACTAGAGGAGTTAATAAAGCTAGAAAAAGTAACCAAACTGCAAAATGAACAACAAAAGGAAGCAGCACGGTTGGCCTTAGAGGAAGAGAAAGAAAGAGAGAATAAGGAAGTTGACATACAACTCAGGAGGGAAAGGATAGTTTTCCTAACCTCCAAAGGTTTCTCTCTTCAAGAGCTATCTCCACATAATGATGAAACGATCCTATGGCTCTTCAACAAAGAGCAGGATCAATTGGAGAAAGAGAGTAAAAGAGCTACAAGAGAGAAGTTGAAAGAGAAGAAGAAGAAGCTAGGGTCAATGCAACCAAGAAGATATGTGAGAAAGCTTGGATGAAAGACTATCTTCGGGCTCACGGCTTCTCTAAAAGGCAGGTGGGACCCATGTCTGAAAGGACACTACAACGAATTGTCAGTGAAATTAAGGTTGACATTCGTTTGGGCAAGAGGAAAAAGATGTATAAAAGGGTACAGGGGATGACCTTCACGCCAACCACTCAACCCCAACCTGAACCAATTCCCTCACCATTCACCATCAAAACTAAACCCTTTACACCTAAACTTACACCATTATCCATACCCACCTCTTCACCTCAACCACCCAAACTACCCATCCTTCAACCCAAAACACTTTCCAGAACCACTACACCTCAACCTACCCAACAACCTTCCAAACCATCCCCTTATCCTTCTAAACATCTATCCCTAGAGGAGTTTAAGGCAATCAAGACAAAGCTCACCAACTGCAAAACCTTGAGCGACATCTCATGTGAGGAAGACTCTGTCAAACTGACCTATGTTGATGGATCTTCACGTTCCCTCACAAGAAATCAATTTCTTGATATGCCCAGAGGAACACTAGACCATGCTACTAAACTTCTAGGCCTTAACTCAAACTCATTAAATGATGAAGAGAAGAGACTAAGAAGAAAGCTGGTGACTCTACTAGACACAAAGAAAGAGGACAAGATTCCTAGTGAGCCTCTTGTGCCTAGAAAGAAAATAATCCAATGGAGGTTCGATGAAGCCTCTCACAAATTTGTTGTGGAAAGAGAGAATGGAGAAATCAACAGGCTGAATGCCTCCTCTTTGCTACACTCTAGCAGGTTTGACATTGCTAAGTTAGCAGAAAAACCATTCTCTAATCCCTCCAACTCTAAAACTGTTGCTCACATCAGAAATCATCTCAGCAGTCTTCATATTGCTGAGTTAACTGTAAAAGTTAAGATTGAAGAAGAGTTGAAGTTGAGAAGAAAGGACGACAAGGATAGACCTCCCACCAAAGGCACAGCCTTTCTACAGGTGGTGCAGGGTCCTGAATTGGAACCTATAGTTAGATGGGAATATGATTATCGCTCCCATCAACTTACTCTTTTCAGAGCCTCCCAACAAAGGGTGCATATCATTCAGGGTGACAGATCGAAATTCCTATCAACTAATGATCTATACAAACTTCTCAGCACTACTTCAGGGAAGAACAAAGAAACTGATAAATATCTGCTTTCCTTGGTGCTGAAGGTTTTGAGGAGCAGAAACAAGTGAGGTTTTGGTAGCATCAGCCTAGGGGAGTTTGTTGGATCAAGAAAAAGGCTGGTGCAACCAAAACCAAATCACTTAGACAAATTTTGGTGCTACTTACAAAGGCTTCCGAAGCCAGGCGTGGAACTTCCAAAGGAAGTAGAGTTCTTCCGAAGACAAAGTAAAAGATCAACTTCCGAAGACAAACTCTACTTCCGAAGTCAAAGTACTTCCTTCCGAAGATCAAGTCTAAGAAGAAAATATCAGAAGACAACTTCCGAAGTATGAAGAAAAGAAGAAGTCCTCAAGCCTCGGAAGAAGTAGCCTCTTCCGAAGTATAAGTGGCTTCGGAAGTACTTGTTCTTCCGAAGCCATTTAACCTTCGGAAGACACTGCTATGAACCAGTGGACATAAGTATGGTCTCTGACACTCCACTGTAGACCTCTGATACTACATTGTGTTTTCTCAAAGAGCCATGTAGTTGACCATACTTTATTCCACTATTCATCTTTTTATGTTAGTACATGTTACCAACTTTAGTTGGTGACAAAAGGTAAGTCAGGGACATGTCCTGACTACCATATCTTAGATAAGACTTTATCTAAGATACCTTAAACTATATTTTTGTAGTATTTGCTTTAGTTAGAGGATTCCAGCTGGTATTAAAGTATATCCGGCTATAGGTAGTATTATATATAGTTTCTCATTGTAACTCATAACGATATGCTTATAAGAGTCTTGTAACACTTTGAGTTGAAAAACAATATATGCAAGTATATTGAAAATTACTTCTTGTGTTTATTACTACTTATTATATTGTTATCAACTATTTGAGACTCTGCTTTCATCCGAGAGTAGTTCAAGAGAGTTTGAGAAAAAACCAAGTGTTAAGTGACATTAATCGATCCTGCAACAACCAAATATATCATTTAAACTTTTTAGATTAAAATAGTTTTTGATAAATTATTAAATAGGTCTTTTTATAAATGCAATATCTAAAGAAACAATTTTTTGCATAAGTAATTTTTCTAAAATATGAAACTTTTTTTTAAAATACAAAATATTTTAAAAGCAATGTTTTTAGAAAATAAACTTTTATGAACCATAATAATTAAAATACGTAGTTTAAGAATATTTTTATAAAATGACATTTTTAAAACGATTTGATTGAGAACAAGATGTTTCAATTTTTAATAAAAGAAACTAAAGTATAAAAGTTTAAAGAAAATTATATAATTGTTTTATTACTTATAGTCATTACTTATATGTAATTTTTATTTATCTCTTATCTTGAAAATATGGTTTTATGATTAATAATTTTCATCACTAAATATTTAACATTTTATTTATTCCACCCGTGTGATACACGGGATATTAACCTAGTATATATATGTACAAAGTTGTATAAAAATTGACAAATAATGTACGGCGATTGTTTAGGGAAATTATGTAAGGAATTTAATATTTTTTAGTTATTTTTAACAATATTTTAAAATTCAAATTTTAAATTTAAATTTGCTAAAAATGATATATTGAAAGAATGTATATTTTAGGTTATGAGATAATTAATAGTCATAATTATTAATTCTGAGAGAATATATTTTTGGATGAGATTGACAAAATTGATTGCTAATTATAGTTAGTAATGTAAATGTAAAGTAATAATAAGTTTCATAGTTGATTGACAAAATTAATGACTAATTGTGGTTACTATATAACCTGCATTAAAATCAAGTCACATGACCATTGTTTGTTGAAATTGTGTTGCTAATAAAACGACACGTGTTAATTGTTTGCTAAGAATGTGTTATATGGTCATTACTCCCACCCTACACACACAAACATGATATTACCCTATCATCAACGATTGATACGTCTAAAACATGCTTATTATACTTGTGAAAGTATGATGTGAATTTTGCCTAAATCATCAACTTAAAATATATATTAGAGGCCAAGACAATAAAAGTTTCTACATAAATTATTTAAAAGATAGGTCTATGTACACGCCAAACCTTGATGTAACATCAATATTCACAATGAAAGAAATAAAAGTATGAATTAATGAAAAAAACTAAAGCAAACTACGCGGCTCATAGTGTTATGAAGTTTGAAAATGTAGACGTTTGAGCTTGAAATCACATACAAACAATTAGTTAATAAAAAAAGATTACACTTAAATTAAAAAAATTGTTAACAAAATAAGTAATATGTAAATGATTACTTGATCACTATGAGTCGTTTTAACGAGCGTTAGAAATAAAGTAACACGTTTTTTAATTACTATCTATATAAAAGATGAGTGTTGCGGATTTTTATCGTCGGTGGAGCATGTTTAGATATAAGTTTGTTATATTTCTTTTATTTTTGATATGCCATGAGATTGATAATTCATGAGTATATTAGCAATAGTTTTATCATTTTAAGCAGTGGCGAAACCAGGAAAATTTTCCAACGGGGTCAATATTTTTTGATGATTCATTTTGTAACAAGATAATATAAAATTTTTCGGGTTGTCGGGTCGGGTCAGGTCAGGTCGGTTTGGTTCGGTTCAGAATGTAATTAAATTACATACAAAATGTTAACAAAAATACAATATCAAAAGAAATAAAATAAAACTTACATTTTATAGTTGTTCTCTACGCGTCTTCATTTTTTTAAAAACCGTTCCATTACATCTTTAATCGACACCTTTGCAAAAAGTTCCTTTTCAATGCACAAATTAATAAACAAATTAAGTACAATAAGTTAAGTCTAACAAAGAAAACCTTAAAGATTTGGAACTTTGAATAAATGATTAAGAAAACTAACCTTTCTGGAGTCAATGATCGATTGGGGCAGTAAAAGTCCGCAGCAACAAGCTTGCAGCGACGAGGGGCGGCAGCAGCAATGAACCAGCAACGAGGGGGCGGGGGCGCACTGGCAGTCCGCAATCGAGACTTGAGCATGAGTAGGTGCAGGTTGAGTTTGATTAGGGAAAAAGAATGAGGCTAGGGTTTTATTTTGTGTGTATTAGATAAGGGTAGTTTAGTAATTTTACTCAAATTTAAAAAGGGAAAAAAAGGGTTGTTGCAAGCGATGGGTTTTGAACCCATGACCTTTTTCATAATGAGGCACGCGCATACCAATGGACCAACAATCTATTCATGATTTGTTTTTAACGTTAAGATATTTAAGGGTTCACTTCCTATAAAATTATGGGTTCACTAAAAATTCGTGCGCATACCAATGGACCAACAATCTATTCATGATTTGTTTTTAACGTTAAGATATTTAAGGGTTCACTTCCTATAAAATTATGGGTTCACTAAAAATTCGACATTATACGTTACACTACGGGTTCAAATATCAATGGGGTCACTTGACCCCGTAACCTACAACCTAGTTCCGCCCCTGATTTTAAGTATAGATCACAAATAAGCTCCAAGGTTAATACCAAGATGACTTGCTAGTATATAACGAATCTGGAGATTATGAATATATTCTAGTGTCATCATTTTGAAGACATATATACAACTTACAGCAGAAACGAACCGAAATTACATTCAAAACTTACAATATTTCGAGTACAATGCATTATTTAATTACGATATCAACTAACTAGAAACTTCTATAGCTTTAGGTTCCACTATCTCCTTATTGTTTCTAAACTAGCCTTACTGATTACCTCTGATACATAAACTTAAAAAGAGGTCAACTAATGCTGGTGAGCTCATGATATACAGTTCACAAAATTAACCTTAACATACATACAATATGAGTTGTGATATATGGGTTCATAGGCACAGGCCTTTCCCTGATTTTATCACATCCACCGGCAACAGGCTTGTTAGACCTTTCCGAGCGTCAAATAGTTAGACCCTTCCGACCGTCAAATATAGACCTATTTGAGCCAGTTTTTCACACCCCGCTAATTATATTAGGATCCGGTAGACCCCTTGTTTAACAAGAAAATTATATATGAAAAGGTAGCAGAACTATTGATTGTCATGAATGCGTTTTGTAGTCATATTATACTTAAGGTAGCGGGGTATGGGGCATAACCCCCAAAAATTATATGATTTATAGACACACAAGAACAAGATAATTTAACAAAATTAATTAACCATTTAACAAATCCAAAAACAAATTCGTATGCATTCGGCCTACACCATGTGACATGCCACCCGAGACCCGCGCAGACGTGCACAATTAATACAACTTAAAGCAGAAGCGGACCGAATTTACATTCAAAACTTATAATATTTCGAGTACAATGCATTATTTAATTACGATATCAACTAACTAGACACTTCTATAGCTTCAGGTTCCACTATATCCTCATTGTTTCTAAACTAGCCTTATTGATTACCT
Organism: Flaveria trinervia; assembly: GCA_025506515.1. Classification (NCBI taxonomy): domain Eukaryota; kingdom Viridiplantae; phylum Streptophyta; class Magnoliopsida; order Asterales; family Asteraceae; genus Flaveria; species Flaveria trinervia. The sequence goes on from CM046441.1 coordinate 2,048,196, forward strand.
CTGATACATAAACTTAAAAAAAGGTCAACTAATGCTAGTGAGCTCATGCTATACAGTTTATAAAATTAACCTTGACATACATACAATATGAGTTGTGATATATGGGTTCATATGCACAGGGCCTTCCCTGATTTTATCACATCCACTGGCAACAGACTTGTTAGACCCTTCCGACCTTTAAATAGTCAGACCTTTCCGACCGTCAAATATAGACCTATTTGAGCCGGTTTGTCACACCCCAGTAATTATATTAGGATCCGGTATACCCCTTGTTTGATACACCCCGCTAATTATATTATGATCCAGTATACCCCATGTCACACCTCGACCGACGGCGGAATCATCGGGACGGACGAATGTGAAACGATTGTTTATAGCACATGAAACTAATAAGTTGAAATAATATTAAATATCATTTTTATTGAACAATACAAGATAATTAAATCATTACATTACAAACAATGTATAAACAACAATATAGTATTTTCAATTAAACTAAGTCCAAGTTCTATATGAGCACGAAGAGGTCCTCAAGTATCAAACCTGAAACATGTTAAAAATAAAAGGGTCAACTTTAAAAGTTGGTGAGTTTCCATGGGTTAAACATACATATACACATAAAAGATTTACAAGTAGCAATTCATGTCAATGATTATGAATTATGTAAGTTTATAGAACACATATAACTACAATCAAACCTTGACAGTTTACAAGATTACAAGATTATAAGAAAACACTATCATATGCTAGCTGAAAAGATGACAGGGTTTCTCGGAAGGGTCTAACAATACCCAATGGGTATCGACTATTATGTGTTTAATATGTTCTCTCTTATAGTAAACATCATAAGTCACGTTAAACAACTTAACAACGTAAATGAAATCCGAAATACACAACCCTGTAACAAAACCTATATTCAGATGAAAAGATCGATTAAAAATCAATGAATAGAATAAAAAGAAAACCCTAAATTGATAAGGATGTAATATTATTCTCATGCATATAATCCCCACCCACTACACATTCAACCCCCAATATGCCCCTTGTTGCTTCCTGCCGCTTAACAACCCTTTGGTTGCACAGCTATTTATCCCCAATCTCAACCAATTTTATAATCTTTTTACCCTAATTTTATATTTTTCTCCTCCATTGATACATAAATCACAACAATCCCCACAGATTTTCCCCCTTTTCATCTCTGCAATCGAATTCCCAATCGGTTGAAAGGAGACAATTTGACCATGGTGGAAACGAGGCGGAGTTCTTCATCGTCGAAGCGTACGCTTTCATCCCCATGTTCGTCTCCGATTCCCACAGGGAAAAGATCCAAGGTATGGTTGATTTAGGGTTTGAATTCCGTAAAGATTGATTAAAGATCGTGTTTTGGTGGTGGGTTTTGAGTTTTGAGTCTTGTGATCGGTTGTTGCAGGCGGCTGAAGCGGCGTCGTCGTCCACCACCGGTACGCCGGTGGAGCCGATTGAGGCGGTGGTGGTGAAGGAGTCCGGTGGGTGTGAGTCGCAAGAACAGGAGGTCCGATCGTCTGATCCGGGGAAGAAAGATTCAGATGCTTGTGAGGAGGTGGTCGGTGATGGTGCGCCGGAGAAGTCTCCGGCGGTGAAGGTGGAGGGGCCGCCGTTGGTCTCGCCGATGTCGTTAGGTGTGTTGAGGCTTTGGTTCTTGAAAGGTGAAAACCCTTTGATTGGTTTGTGTGGTTGTTGATGGTTTTTTGTGGTTTTGGTTTTAGGGAATTCGTTGATTGATGTGGAGAAAACGAAAGCAAAGGCTAATGGCGGTTCGGCTGGTTTGAATCGCGCTAAGAAACGGCCTTCGAAATCTAACGTTGGGGTTGCTTGGGGGAAGCTTCTTTCCCAGTGCCCTCAGGTAGTTCTTTCACTTCTTAATCACATGAGAAACCCGTACTGCATCTGAATGAAATATTGTGTTTTCTCATTCAAGATAATTTTCAGTGGTGAAAATGATTCAAAGAATGTAATGAAAGTTACGAAACGGGTCATCTTTTTACTCTGTTAGGCTCAGGGATTGTTTGAGAGCGTATCTTGAAAGTGATCATGTGGTATGAATGATAACAGTATGATATGCGTGTGTAATGATTACTGTTTGTGGCCAAAATGATTTAAAGAATGTAATTAGGTGGCGACATTCTCGAGTTTTGTCAAATTAAGGGGGGGGGGGTTGGGTGTGTTATTGCTTGATGTTGAATAATTAGTGTCAGATCATCTGATCTTTGATGCTTGTTGCAGAACCCTCATATTGTTATGGAACATGAAATATTCACTGTTGGTCAAGGCCACCAATGTGACTTGTGGCTTAGTGATAAATCCATCAGTAAATCATTGTGCAGCTTGAGGCACATAAAGTCACAGGTATTCTCATATCCACTTGTAATTCTATCACAGTTGGTTAATTGTTATTAATATGATTCTTTTATGTTGCATAGCAAGGAGGTGCATCAGTTACTTTACTTGAAATTACTGGTGGCAAGGGTGCAGTCAAAGTCAATGGCAAGGTTTGTGCTAAAAGGTCCACCTTGCCGCTTAGGGCTGGAGATGAGGTTGTTTTTAGCTCTTCGGGAAGACATGCTTATGTATCCTTCAAGATGGTGTTTTATATGTTTCTTCAAAAAAAAAATTTGTTCGTTGATTAATTGTTGTTTTTTTGTGGTTATGTTTGTATGTGCGAGCTAGTTTTCTTAACAAATGATCAGATTTTTCAGCAGCTATCAAATGATAATGTTGCTGCTGATGTGGCACCTTCTGTGAGCATATTAGAAGCAAACAGTGGCTCATTAAAAGGGTTACAGTTAGAGGCAAGATCTAGGGACCCATCTGCAGTTGCAGGAGCATCAATTTTAGCATCTTTATCTAATATTCAAAAAGAATTATCTCTTCTTCCACCACCTTCTCGTAAAGGCAAAGGTTTACAAACTGGGCTTCCAAATCTACCCTCTGCCTGTGAAGATAATCGTGTAATTGACGCCGACATGAAAGATGCTTCTGATCCTAATGATAATGTTGCCGCTGATGTGGCACCATCAAGCAATAAAGGTGTTAGTGATAATGTTCCTGCTGCTGATGTGGCGACTCATGAATTAAGACCCCTACTGCGTATGCTTGCCGGATCGTCTGCTTCTGAGGTTGATATCTTGAAAATTCTTGATGAAAGGAGAGAAATTAGGGACTTGCTTAAAGATATTGATCCGCCGATCTCGTTAGCTGCAAGGCGGCAAGCATATAAAGATGGATTACAACAAGGAATCCTCGTTCCTGATACAATTGAAGTCACATTTGATAACTTTCCGTATTATCTAAGGTACGACCTCTGACTCACTTATTTGTATATCTTGTGCTGAATGTTGCTCTTATAGTTTCCTTTTTTGTAGTTGTGATTCTTTTCTATATAAATTGTGAACTCTTAATCATAACACATATTAGTCAGGATAATATTATGCCCAAACTGTTTGAACCAGCAAACTGCACTGAAAACTCACCAGATGAGGTTTGCTTATGTTTGGTATGAGTCTATTTTGTGTCTACTGTTCAGTCCAGAACTTGATATTTCACCTATCTAATGAAACAATGTCATTTAGTTAATAAATTAGGATTGAACCACTAACTCATAAGGTTGGTTTGTGTCTACTGTTCAGTCTATACTGTTCATGGTTTGGTTTGGGACTGTGCCTGTTGTAAACTGGTTCCAAGATTTTCAAGTCTTCTGTTCTATCTCATTTGGTTTTGGATAGGGGCTCTCTCTGGGTGCAGCGTCTCTTATCTCACCCTCATAGACCCTACTTGTCAAGTGAAATTTCATCTGTTGGACTGTTGGGCATCATTTGTTGGTGATTAAATGCTGGCTACATTTATTGATCCAAATGTAATGAGTTTTTACTTGTTACGCACTTAGGCCTTCTGGTACTGTAGAGTGTAGATATTGAGATTTGGATGTAGATGGCTAATATAATATAAATATTCTCTATAATAAATTGACCAAGTAGAGAATACTTAAAGTCTATGTCTATTTCTGGGTGCCTCATGTGATTATGATATTGCTATCACTTACATGAATTTTATTTTTTAATGCACACAAAACTGTACGCGTTTATTTACTTTCAATTCTGACTCCAAATTAGGTCTAGGATGCCTACATAATTCAGTTTGGTCATTGCTAGTGCCCTTTTGTCATATTGCTAGTGCCTCTTAAGGTTGAAGTATTAGTAATTATAAATGGACACAAAAAACATAACCATTGGCTTATTGCCACTCTTTGACATATTTTTGTAAATTCAGAGGCTAGAAATTGCAATTAACATATTTTTATAGAATAAGAAAAATATAGTTTAGTTTTATTTATCTTCATTAAGTATGGAGACATTTGGAATAATATAGCTACAAAGAGGTATTGATCCATGTAAGTGGTTCTTTCCTATTAGAAAGAACGAGCAAACTTATAACAAACCGAAGAATAACTTTTGCTTTTTTTGGCTTTTTGAGTAAACCAACAAGATTTTAGGTCTGCGAGGTTTTTCTGCAATCTTTAAGCTAATCGTCATATGTTTTATTGTTGTATTCAAAATTTTTTTTAACGCCAGGGGATTATTAAAAAAGTAGTCAACGTATTATTTCTCTTTTTCTATATCCTTGAATTTAGCCCACAATTTATGTTGCTTCACTTTTTATTTACAATAATTACAGTGACACCACAAAAAGCGTGCTGATTGCTTCTACATACATACATCTGAAACGCAATGAGTTTGTGAAGTATGCCTCTGATCTGCCAATTTTGTGCCCAAGGATGCTCTTGTCAGGTCCAGCAGGTATGGGACCTAATCCGTCTAGAATAAAGGGAAAAATAGTCAAATATGATCAAAATTAGTCAAATTTTTGTAAAAGTCGGTGCCTAGCACCGATTAATTGCTAATCGGTAAACCAATGATTTGATTATAACTAATAGAACGATTTTAGCTAATCGCTCATTATTCGGTCAAAGGTCAAAATCGGGCAAAAAATATAGAAAATTGGTCAAATATGATCAAAATTAGTCGGTATTTGGTCAAAATCAGCTGAAATCAGAGAAAATTGGTCAATATGAGTCAAAATTTGATATACTTAGCTTGAATATGAAAAGTTATATGTATAATTTTGAAACATTATATTTATAAATTTGTAAATTAACATATCCAATCCGATTAATTTTGATTTATCCCTATAAAGCCTGATTAATACCTAGTCGGTACCCACCGCCCGACTAGCACCTAGCGATATTTACTACCATGAATTTAACATTCTTCTTTTAACCTATGAATCTTACAACACAGGTTCAGAAATTTACCAAGAAACACTGACAAAGGCTCTTGCAAAACATTTTGGTGCTAGACTGCTTGTAGTTGATTCTCTTTTATTACCTGGTGTAAGTGTTTTAAACAGTTCACAGATTCTCTTTAATAATAACCATTAAGCAAGATTTTACCTTGCAATTTTCAACGCAGATACTTTTATGGGTCATTTGAGCTATGTTTTATATTTTTACCGGTCAAACAAGGAAAACAAAGTAAATTAGCTTAAATGGAAATGGCTGAACCCGTTGGAAGTCGGAAAAATGTATACTTTATGCATAAAATCTTCCTAAATCATTATTTATATTAAAACTCTTGGACTTTTGGTGATTGTGAGCATAAGTATCTGGCCTTAACAAGTCTCAACAAAGGCCGCTGTGAAGTTAAACTTTTTTTTCTTTTTTTTCCGTATATGCATTGGAATTTTTGTAACTTTAAGGATCTACTTGAAAAATAACATTATGGTATAAGTAAAGTCCTGGGATTTAATCAATTTGAAAATAACATCCCAAGTACTTGTGTCTGATTGCAGCAGAAGTCCACAGATTCTCTTTGACATGTTTTCTGATTATACATAACACTAATCATTTATAAGAATTTTAAAATATTGAAAAAGTGTTTTAGGTCGACCCAACCCGATTAATATTTACCAGCTTCCCAACTCTGGTATTTTGCCACCTCTATGATTAATCTTTTACCCATGCAGGGGTCAGCTTCTAAGGAAACTGAGACTTCAGTAAAGGAGAGTAGTAGGCTTGAAAGAGCAAGTGTGTTTGCTAAAAGGGCCCCACAGGCTGGGGCTATGCACTCTAAGAAGCCAACTTCAAGCGTTGAAGCTGATATAATTGGTGGATCTACTACTTGCTCTCATGCTCAGCCCAAACAGGAGGCTTCTACTGCATCATCAAAAACCTACACTTTCAAGAAAGGTATATTCTACTAGTATTTTGTATAAAGTTTAATTAAATAATAATTTAGCTTTTAAAGTTAAATGGGGTGAGAGTTGATAAGAAGGGGTTTCTATTTTTACTGAGACTTAGCAAACAGAAAAAAATTACAGAAGGATAGCGCCTACATTTCAAGAAATAGGTGATTTTGGTTTTTAGAGTCAAATTATGCATAAAATAGCTTATTACCTTATGGCATATCTATTCAAGGTAACCTAATACTCATAGGAGAAGTAAATAGCTTGTCAGCCAAGTTAATTTGCTCCCCAAGATTCATTCTAGTTAATTGCTAAGAGATAATACTATGGCATATCTATTCAAGGTAACCTAGTATTGATTATTACTATGGCTTGGGAAGCAAGCTAAATAATAGAAGACATCTGGGTAATATTAGCCAAACCCCTGCAGGCTGCAGTTATAAAAAGTATTTTTTTATCGCATACAATCTTCATAATATGTATTTTTTTGATGCTACTATAGTCAATGCAATTGTTATATATATAAAGAAGGTTTTGCAAGTCAACCTGCCTGGCCTTTTCATTGTTTTGACTTGTTATCCCACCCATCTTGCTATCTCTATTGCTTATGGGCTTTATTGTGATAATAACAATATTTCGTATTTTGATGCAGGTGATAGAGTTAAATATGTAGGTTCTCTTTCGTCTAGTTTTTCTCCTCTGCAGACTCCTCTAAGGTATCTGACTGCTACACCAAATGAAATATATGATTTTTTGCGAGTTTTACCAAATATTAGAAGTTTATTTTTGTATTTCTAGGGGGCCCACGTATGGTTATAAGGGGAAAGTTCTACTTCCATTTGAAGATAACGGGTCTTCCAAGATTGGAGTTAGATTTGATAAATCAGTTCAAGAAGGCAACGATCTTGGAGGAATTTGTGAGGAAGACCATGGCTTTTTCTGTTCTGGTAAATCATATAATATGCAATTAGTGAATATTCTGGCATGGTATTTTGTTATCTTTTATTATTAGCAAAATGTAAAAAACTGGTATGTACTTTTTTTCTGGATTATTTTGCAGCTGATTCACTTCGCCTGGATTCTTCGAGTGCTGATGACATTGAGAAACTTGCCATTAATGAACTTTTTGAGGTGAGAATAGATTGTATTTTTTCTTTCCCAATTTAATATTATTTCAAACAATCTTATTATCATTGTTTATTGTCTTAATAGATAATGTATATGGAGGTGACCTAAGTATTTTAATTATATTAATAATAATTGTCAATTTGCCACTCAAGTATGTATCTTGTTTCATTTATACCAATCTTGACCTAAAACAATCCACTTTAAGTTTTTAAAAGTTTATTAGTACCTTTAATCACCTGTCAACATGTTACAGGTTAAAACTATTTTATATACAAAAGAAAAGAGCATTTGCGTCATTTAGCATGTTTTTTTGCCTATATTGGTATTAGATGTAACAAGATACATACTTGGGTGACATATAAGTTTAGTTTATACATAACTTGACATGTAGTCTTATACTTGAGCTAAATAGGACGTTTTATTGTGTTCTTAACTAACAAATAAACAAAACACCCTCAATGAAATCTCACTCAACGAGTAGGGTATGGGGAGGGTGAGATGAGGGCAAACCTTATCTCTATCCCTTGGGATAGAGAAGCCGCACCCAGAGACCCCCCGCGACTTAGTACAATTTCTTTCTGATCAATTCAAAAGTGCCAACTGTTGTCAAATAAAGGACAGTAAGGTATAAATTCTATATTGTAATAATCAATTTAAAAGTAATATAATTTGGAACAAAGGGAATCAACAGCTTGCAAGCTCTATAAATAACTAGATATAAATAGATTAAAACAAGGAATATCTCAGCTATGTAAACAACCAATAATAACTTACTATAAAGAATATCACAGGATTGCAATGTCCAGCTTGTTGAATTTTTCTATCATCTATTACGGCGGTTTCATTTTCTGCTTAAAGAGTAAAAAAAGGAATGGTTTGAATGCCTGCATTAATTAACATACATAAATTTGGTGCTTTTTCTGTATTTTAGTTAATATATCTTTATGACTTTCAAAAGAGGGCATAGTTGGCTAATTTGAAAGACCTATCTGTGATCGCAGGTTGCTGTCAAAGAAAGTAAAAACAATTCATTGATTTTATTTGTAAAAGATATCGAAAAATCAATGTTGGGAAATCCAGATGCCTATAGTTCCTTCAAGAGTAAGCTTGAAAACATACCTAGGAATGTGGTTGTCATTGCTTCACACACACAGATGGACAGTCGAAAGGAGAAAGTAAGTACACATTTACAAACATTTTTAAGATTTCTATTTGTCTTACACAAACCATAGTAGTCAAAGGCTCATGGTGTGAAGGGTGAACCTGTTGGCTGACATTGCACAAGGCGCTTAAAAAGCGCACACCTGAGGGCTGAGACAAGCAATGCACATGTGTATTTCATCCCCATTTTTAGCTGTATTAGACTTGTTTTAGGCTGTTCTAGACTGGTTCCAGACCCTTTTAGTTGTTTCAGAACTGTTCAGACAGGTTTTTTTTCGGTTCAGGCTGTTTTTTCCCGTTCAGTGCCCCTGTTCGCCTTGCTGCATACACGGCGGTTCACTTGCGCCGAGGGCGTGTGTCTTTGGTGCCTCTGACACAAACATATGCATACGTGCATATACATAGTTGCATACATGAATAGAATCTTAGATATATACACATTAATTGGTATAAATATATATCAATATACATACATACATATTTTGACACAAGTTCATGATATCCAATCATCTAACATACATGCATACATATACATACATATTTACACACATTCATGAAGTCTAATTGTTAAGCTTATGCACATATACAAACATATATAGAAACACTTGCATGCATATTTAAGCTCGCATTCATGTCACCTAATCACCAAAGTTACACAAACATATACATAATTCAATACAAATGTTCACACGAATTCATGACTTATAGATACACATAGATATACGTATATATACACCGACCAAAATAGATATTCATGCATGCATATTTGCACACATGATCATGCCATCTAATTGTCTAGTTTACACAAGCATATGAATACATATACATACATGCATTCTTGTTTAAATGTTCATTCATTACATCTAATCATGTAACTTACACTATTTTTTGCAGTCTCCTTCTGGAGGATTATTGTTCACGAAGTTTGGTAGCAATCATACAACATTGCTTGACCTAGCTTTCCCGGTATGCAATAGATGTTTTGTTAACCCTATAATTATATTATTGATTAATATTATGATGTAGTCTTAATTCAATACTGTACACATCATCTATAAATGGCTGTTAAGTATGTGATGATTAAGTCATAGAACACCAAGGCTCTATGAAACCCTAATTATTCTGCAATATGAAACCCTAATTACTCTGCAATACGAAACCCTAATAACTCTAAATATGTTCTTGAACTCTTGTTGTCTTTTATAAATTTCTTGATGCATCTGATGCAAGTTTTAGATATTTTTGGAAGGTCACCTGAACCTACTGGAGTGTAGAAAGATCCATTAAAGAAACTGAAACAGCTTAAACTACTTTTGTGAAAATGTTATTCTTGTGGTTGTATATTTTTACTTGTTTAGATGCTACATAAAATTGGAAGGATGTTTGCATACGATAACTCCACAAGATTATTAATGTAACAAGGTTTAAATGTTATTCAGAATGATTTTGGTAGACTGCATGATAGAAGCAAAGAAACTCCCAAAACAATGAAGCAACTCACTCGTCTTTTCCCAAACAAAGTGACTATCCAATTGCCACAGGTAAGTGAAAGTCACCATTTTCCAATAATTTTGGTGTTTTGTAAATGTTTATGGCCCCTGATATCTTTAAATCACTGCAGGATGAGTTGCTACTTTCAGACCTGAAGCAACAGCTGGATCGTGATACAGAGACATTGAAATCACAATCAAATATCGTCAACATCCGTGCAGTAAGTTAATTTGAAACTTATTTACAAATATTTATTGTACTAAACATGATTATATATAACAACTGTATCACTACAATAATAATCAATTTTTTTTCCTGAATAAAAAGATTTAGGAGGATATACGCATAATATACCCTTCGATAGAGTTTTGACCTGATTGATCTTTTTTTCTTTTGATTTTATTCGCTCGTTACTTACTTACTTAACCGGAATTTTCATACGTACTAACATACATAGATGCATCAATGGTCAGCTTTAACAGATTATTATTATTATTTTCTGGTTTCATGATTTCAGGTTCTGAATCGCGTTGGTCTTGATTGCTCCAACCTCGACGCACTTTTAATCAAAGATCAAACTTTGACAAATGAAAGTGAGTATAACTTTTTTCTGTTTCTGATTTTCGCTAAGGTTTTCTTTGATTTTCACTTTTTGATCAATTTTGACCTTTTAATGTTTACAGGTGTGGAGAAAGTGATTGGATGGGCTCTAAGTCATCACTTTATGCAGAGTTCTGAACCTTTTGTAAAAGATGCTAAACCTGTGATCTCTAAAGAAAGGTATTGTCACTTGCTATTGTTTGTTTTAGGTGACAAGTTTTAAGACAATTAGGGGGTGTTTGGATGTGCTTTTTATAATTGGGTGTGTGATTTCAAATAATCAGATTCAGATAATTGACTGCAATAAAATGTGATGTAGTAGATGATAGTTGTATTTTTTTGCCGTTTTAAATGTGTGATAATCATTAATCAGATAATAAGCTGTTTGTGTAATTGCCATATTTTACCTTTTAAGAAATTAATATGAAAACTTACAAAAAAGGATATTCTTGTAAAAAAATGAGGTACCTTGTGAATGGGGCTACATTTCTTGCACATTTACACGAGCAACCAGGTAATTTTAGGTAGCGTTTGGTATGCAGGAATGATGGGCGGAATGGAATGAACCATTGGGGTGAATGAATAAAGATATGTTTGGTTGGTGGAGGTAATGGAATGAACCATTACGTAGTTGATTCCATTTTCTCAAATTCATTCCATCCACTCCCCTTTCTTTTTTTTCATTTCATACCTTCTTCTATCATTAGTCACCAACACCACCCACCATAACCACCACCGACCACCAAGATCGCTTGTCACCAGCAACCACCACTGGGAACACCACGCCGGACACTGCCGCCGCCGCCGCTAGAAACCATCGAAGGCCACCACCACCGGCCACGACCGGCGTCGGAAACCACCGAAGCCACCACCACCGGCCACGACCGGCGCCAGAAACCACCGAAGGCCACCACCACCGGCCACGGCCGGCGCCAAAAACCACCGAAGGCCACCACCACCGGCCACAGCTGGCGCCAGAAACTACTGTCGGCCACCGCCATCGCCGAAAACCACCGAAGGCACCACCACCGGGCGCCGGCGGCCACCACCACCGGGCGCAGGCGGCCACCACCGCCACCGGGAACCACCATCGCAAGAAACCACCTCTGAAGGCCACCACCGCCACCGGAACCACCACCGCAAGACACCACCGCCTCCGGAAACCACCTCCGGAAACCACCACCGGCAACCACCACCGTCGGAAACCACCATGGGCCACCACCACTGCCGCCGGAAACCACCGCCGGCCACCACCGCCGAGCACCATCTCCGCCGGCTGCCACCACCGCTGGAAACCGCCGCCGTCGAAAACCACCATCGGCCACCACCCCCGCTCGCCATCACCATCATAACTACTTTTACATTTCATTGTTTCGTTTTTTTATACCTAACAAATAAAACAAAGGTATGATTTATTTATTACTCAAGGTCAACCAAACAGGACAATGGAATGTAATGATTTATTTCATTCTCTCATCCATTTCATTCTTTCGTTCGTTCCATTCCTTCGTCCATTCCATTACTGCATACCAAACAAACTAGTTTTAACCTTATTATGTGGAGTGACAAAGAAAAGTATGTTTTTGTTGAGAAAAGAGACATTTTGAGAGAGGTGGCCAGATAATCAGGCTTAGACAGTTTATCTTGACACCCTCTTTACTAGTAGGGTCTGTGGAGGGTGAGATGAATAACCTCACCCCTAACCCATGGGATAATGCGGTCCCTCCCAAAGGGATCATAGGCTCAGGATATCCTTCTTTTCGAAGGAAAATACAGAAAACATACATGATAGAAAACAAAAGTAAAAAAATAAACCTTGAGATTTTTAGCCATACCACTATGAAGCGAAAAATATCAGATGAAAATATTCAAACCTTGAGATGCTGTGAAACTTCTGTGCTCAACCAAATAGTAATAGCAGATAAACCAATAACCTATGTGGTCCTACCCTCTTTACTACTTTTACTTATTTTGTGTTTTATGGTGTAAATTGCAGTCTCGAGTATGGGATTAGCATACTGCAAGGTACTCAAAACGAGAGTAAAAGTTCTAAGAAGACATTGAAGGTGAAGATTATGCTTTGCATGCAACTTTTGATCAGTGAATTAATATAATAATTTATTAATTTTATTTAAGGTTAATATCTTGTGATAATTTCAGGATGTGGTTACTGAAAATGAATTTGAGAAGAGACTTCTAGCTGAAGTTATTCCTCCTACTGAGCTTGGTGTTACTTTTGAGGATATTGGAGCCCTGGAATCTGTGAAAGATACTTTAAAAGAATTGGTGATGCTACCTCTTCAAAGGCCTGAATTGTTTTGTAAAGGACAGTTAACCAAGGTAGAAGCAAAAGTCTATTTTTGTTAGAGGTAGCTAGATATTGATGGGATGGGTTAAACATAGAGTTTCGTGGCTTTCAACCAGTACTGCCTGTTTGACCCCTCTTCGTTTGAGCTAAATTTCTATGATTTGACACAACTCAAATTGACCCATCTATAAGTAAAAGTTTTTTTTTGAATTGGGTCCTGTAGTTTCTTGTTTTATTTCATTCCTTCATAATTGTAAAGTAAGTTCTTAGGGTGATCTAATCGAAGTCTTTTCTTCTAGCCTTGTAAAGGAATCTTGCTTTTTGGACCCCCTGGTACTGGTAAAACGATGCTTGCTAAAGCTGTTGCAACTGAGGCTGGTGCAAATTTTATTAACATATCAATGTCAAGCATTACTTCAAAGGTACCGATTATTACTTCACTCCGTACTAATCATCAATTTTTATATACTGATTTGGTTGTAGAACTAATAGTTTATCCACATGATGATTTTTTGTAGTGGTTTGGTGAAGGAGAGAAGTATGTTAAAGCAGTTTTCAGCCTTGCTAGTAAAATCTCGCCTAGTGTTATTTTTGTTGATGAGGTTGGTGCATATTTTTATTGGCACTATTGTAATTTTTCACTATATTTTATAAGTTAGATGACACTACCCGGTGATTTTTGGATGCTTTTTGTTATTTTTTTGTCTTTGTTCTCGAGTTAAATGTATGAATCTGAGTTTGAAACTCTAGTTTTGCTTAGTTAAATCCCTGAGTTTACAAAAACTCGACAAGAAGTCTTCAGACTTTATTTTGAGCAAGTGTCCTGTATTGGTTCATTATGTCCTAAACCTATAAAAACTCTGTGAATGGCTCTTTTTAGCATGATTTAGTCCCCGGATTTTACATGAAGGACCTATCAGTTTAGAGTTCCTCTAAGGCTAGGGACTTGGCCATGCAAAAGGAAATCCAGAGACTTATGTGCAAAGTCAGCAGAATCTGCATGTAAAAGAAACCTGTTCGACTTCCATTTTTCTGATATGAATCTTTTAGCTTTTGAAAATATTAATTTAAGGTACCCCATAATACCAAATACATGTCTGCAGCCTTGATTATGTTGCCTTTTTTCGAATTGGTGCTGAGAAACTGATTGATCTGATGTCAAGGTTGTCAATTACCTTATCTTCGAATTGGTGTTTAAAAGTTAGCGTGTTTGCTTTTTAGCAGTGAAATTAAAGTTGGTTGCCTGAAATGGAAATAGGATAAATTTCATACCTTTTTGGTTTTTTATTCTTCTAGGGATCCATAGCGATTTCTCTCTTTGATCATATTGCAGATATTAAATGATGTCATGATGATTCTTAATGTTTTTCAGTAGTATTTTTATCAAAACAATTTTTTTGGCTTAATTGCGTAAACGTTAATCACTTGTGCTCTGTTCTTGATTTCAGGTAACCCATGTTTTTGTTGCTTAGAAAAATCCTCAAACTTCCCCATTTTTTTCGTATAAATCTATTCATTTTAAAAATTATCGATATAAGGTGATCTGTATGCCAATAGATACATTCTTACATTTGAGGCTTTGACCATGCTGACTTCCTTTTAACATGGGGCCGTGAAACGGTTTACCGCTGTTAAGGTCCCAACATGAAATTTATGGAACGTTGAGGGTTTTTATTGCTGAAAGAAAATTGGTTGTTTTTATGCATTAAATTAATTATCTTTCTGTGGAACCATGACTATTTCTCTGTGTGATAATTTATGGTCTTCGAGTTTGATTTTGTATATTTTTGTTACAGGTGGACAGCATGCTGGGAAGACGTGAAAATCCTAGTGAGCATGAAGCAATGCGTAAAATGAAAAATGAATTTATGGTCAACTGGGATGGTTTACGTACAAAAGATAAAGAACGTGTGCTTGTACTTGGTGCAACGAATAGGCCTTTTGATCTCGATGAAGCTGTAATTAGGAGATTACCTCGCAGGTAAAACTTGTGGAATATCAAAATATTATGTTAATTTGGATTGATGAACAATATGAGCACATATATATTTGGCTACCCAAGTATTCAAAAGTTTTCACTAAGGCCGCCTAAAGATAAATCAACTCTAGAGACCACCAAAAGTATCATTTTGGTTCCCTGTATATTGCTGATTCTGGCAATTTTTTTTACATGAAGGTTGTAAATTGTTGAAATGCACTTACCTTTAGAGCTTTTTTCATGTCTAGAGTGACTACAGTTTGTTGAATCACAAAAGGGCCTTTGAATCTAATCAAATATGTTTTGACAGTCCACCTATAGTTGATTCATTCTACTAGACTGAATGCTTGTCATTTAAAATCCAGTTGAACAAAGCTTCAAACTTTAGGGTATTTTGTTACATTCCAGTTTTCCTTCGTTGGCGTAAACAAATCCAAATTGATTTTGTTGTTACTTGTTAGCTTATGTATATGTTATCCCTGATATTTATCTAGATATATGATGAACTTTAATACGTGAAAACTGAACTCCCAACAGTTTGTAGTTTAAGTCTATATTTTTCAGTACTTCTAGTTTTATTAATTAATGACATTTATAAAAAAAGTTGTTATTAAAGGGCTTTAAAAGGTGTTAAGCATTTTGAGAACATTTTTGTCTGTTCTTTTGTGAAATGTGATTTCCCATTTTTCAGGTGGGTTGAAATTTTGTAGGGAACGAGATTTCCTTGCATTTTAATGTTCTTTATTCTTTAACGAAGGAAGTTTCTTAATGAAAATTTGGTTAAACTGTTTTTTAATTTGTCAAAAGTAACTCGATATATATATAATCTTAATTGCAGGTTTTCTTCATCTTTTACTCTGTTCTATTTTATAATGTTGCAAATATACAACCACATATTTTTTTATTGAACTTTGTACCTACTAGAAGTAAAATTTCATTTAAATTTTATTATTGCTGTCTCAATTGCAGGTTGATGGTGAATTTACCAGATGCCCAAAACAGGGAGAAAATACTAAGAGTGATTTTGGCAAAAGAGGAACTGGCACCAGATATGGATCTAGAAGCAGTGGCTAGTATGACTGATGGTTACTCTGGAAGTGATTTGAAGGTCTTGTTTCTTTCTCTTTTTTATATTTATTATTATTGCTATTATTAGTAGTGGTTTTGAGAATTGGTTAATTGCTCAAAATTTCAGAATCTTTGTGTGACTGCTGCCCACTGTCCGATAAGAGAAATTTTGGAGAAGGAAAAAAAGGTTTGATTTCACTTACTCTTATCCATTATGTTGATGTTAAGCAAAATCACTCGAGGTGTCCACAGTCCATGCCACCTGGTTATATGTAAACATGTGAAATGGGCCCCGGCAGGTTGAACGGTCAAACCTATTCAATCGCTCACATTTTTCTAAATCGTTTTATCTGAAGTAATTGGTCATATTAGTTCAATAATACTGAAGCTGGATGGTTATACGCTTGCTAGTTCCCCCATTTTACCCGTAAAGTACTTTTATCATAAAGTTCTTGCAAGTTATCCAATAGCATCAAGGGTGAAATCAACATTCTTGTTAAATTAGCATCAACTAGATTATGTCTTGTTCATATGTATTGGTTTTTGGACCGAGGCGGTAGTCTTTGCAATCATATTTTATACAACGATTATTTACAAAATTACAAAAACCGGACTGAAAGGTGTTTTTGAGTTGGCGTAACTTGGCTAGACCCACACATAGTTACAACGTCAACCCATTTTGACTTGTCACTCATCCCACCCATTATGACCTGCATCAACTTTGTTGCGCCTGCAAATCTGTTTGTTAGTTAAATGGATGTGTGTTTTGTGGCTTATGTTTATTTCATATTTGCTTTCTATGCAGGAGAAAGCTTTGGCATTGGCAGAAAATAAACCACCACCTGCTTTGCACAGCAGCGCAGATGTCCGTCCTCTAAATTTGGATGATTTCAAATACGCGCATGACCAGGTATATAACTAAATGTCTAGAATGACATTCTTTTGTTCATTTTGTAAAAGTAGTTAATGCACTAATTATAAATACAAGATTATTATTTCAATAGTAGTCTTTTTTGAAATAAACAATTTACTTTAGGTGACTTTCAACCTGGTTGAACCCTTTTTGGAATATATTTACACTAAATATATTTGGATATGAAATATGCATAATTTTTTTCACTTTATTTTAAATATTAATCTTTTTATAAAATATTTACACCAAATCCATTGTAGCTAATATTTTTTTAACTAAAATTTTAAATTAAAAGGATTTTATTTTACCGTATTTATTATGTTACTCATTTTATTTTAATATTGTTTTTACCTAGATATAAAAAATTAATAATATAATATACTACATGATGATAAGTTTTAATAGTCATGAATTATAAAATGGCACTTAAAATTACCACCATTTTGGTGTCTTGGCTAGAGAGAGTCTGCAACAACTTTACTTAGTTTGGTGTCGCGGTGCATGCATTATAGATGGTCTTTAGCCTATTTCCTTTTTTCTTTTCTTCAATCGCCAAGGCACCAATGTGACGTGCTAGTTTTAATTTGATCTGCTTGAAATACAACAAACAAAACCTGATATGTTCATAATATCTTTGCTATGCAGGTATGTGCAAGCGTGTCATCAGAGTCTTCAAATATGAACGAGCTTCTTCAATGGAATGAACTATATGGTGAAGGCGGGTCCCGGAAGAAAAAGCTCCTCAGTTACTTTATGTAAACCGATGTACCAAGTGTATAGCCGTTTCTTTGTTCTCTTAATTTATAATTAATTTCGGATGTCGATGCTGATTAGTCGTTTTAACATAAAAACCCACCCGTCGTCTTGATATACATAGGACCTGCATTGATGAAAATTCTGTTGCAGTTGCAGGTCGTTATCGAAGAGTTTTTTTTCCCTATTTTCTTTGGATCGAGCTGTGTGTACTGTCATTTATGCTTGTTTTACATATCTAATTATTTAGCTCTATGTTTTGTAATGCTTGTATAGACTAATTAACTTCTTTCATGATAGTCTAATGTACACATTCTATGTTTAGAAATGTTTTGAAAGTTAGACAACGACCAGGGATGATCAATTGATTGTTTTGCATAGACCGGATTGTGTCAAAGATATCAACCATTATTTGTGTTGGGTAACTGCTGTTATATTGGACAAACTTGTTTGGTTCTATGATACAAACTATCACACCATTATTTTTATCAAGGTATTTTCTAAATATAAGCATTTCAAGAAACTAGAATTGCGCCTCTTGTATTAACCGATATTGTCTAATTGTGTCTTGTATCACCCAATATTGTCTACTTTGTTGGTTAGAAGTTTGTGATACTGTTCTTGTAGTTGTTTAGGTGTTGAATTCATGTGAGGCTATCCATCATGGAATTACTCAAATTCCAAACATGTTTAACTTTAGAGTTTTCTTCTTATTTTCAACCAATGTATCCAAAACATATCGGTGGTATTTTTTTGCGAGTTATGATCTAATATCTTACTTGTGGATGGAATGATGTGGAATGCGCTTAGTCTTGGGACTCATCGTCCTCAAAGAAGTTTGTCATCGTCATAAACAAAACATTAGTGGATTTAATACAATTAGTAAGATCTAACCTAGCATACAAACTGACATTGTTTTCTTTGTCAATTAGTAAGATCTAACCTAGCATAACTAAACTCTAACTAGATATACACATTTTGCAAAATATAATCCAACAAAACATCAATATAGAAATCAACTAGCCTAAAGGCAACAAAAAGGTCAAAGAAAACAAATACAATGTATAAAAAGATCTCAGCCAACCCTAAAACGTCATATAAGCTTGTAAACAAGTCCGTCTATGTAGATTTAAAACTTTAAAGTAGAACGAGATTCGTATTATTCTTGAACATCTCCCTTCTACTCGATCTTGAGATGTTATTAAGTGGCTTTTGATATTATTTGAAAATAATGCGAATAAATATGTTGAAAGATTTATGAAAAAGTATGAGAAATTCATACATTTAGTTATTATCTTTTTGAATTTCTCTCTCTAACAATAGTTTTATCTCTCTAACATTTTTAGGAATATTTTTATCAAGGTATTCTCTAAATATAACCTAGTCTAATTTCTAATTACACCATAGTCTAATGTATTAATAAATTTGACTATAACTTAACCAATTAGAGAGTTAGTTTCATAAATACAGGATTCACATCTCACATATACCAAAAAAGAATTATAATTATCATCTTAAAAATACACCACTCAACATCCTTAATACTTGAATTCACACTTACTATCTAACGGTTTTTAATCTATTAAACGATAACACAAATTGTAACAATAAAGCACATATAATAAAACAGTATAACTTAACGAGAAAATAAAAAGAGAAAAAAATTATAAAACTCTGAACGTAGTTAAAATAGTGTTCAAATCTTTTTCTTTCAAAACACAATGTTTTGGTTTCAAGGTAATAATATTTTTTTTGAAAATATAATTAATAAAGGAAAACTTTGTCTTGAAGTACTTGTCAAAATACTTTTAACTTTTTTGAACTAATTATTTCAAGACACATTTCGTGTCAAATAATATTTACAAAAGCTTTTTATTAAAAACACTTTTATTTTAGATTTTAGTTAATGCTATACGATAAAAAATTGTTCCTTATGATATTATAACTCTTTATGTATAAAATAGTTTTTCCAACAGTTCTTTTTAAAAATGTACAATGTTTTACTTTTAAGAAATTACGATTCATCTTATAAATATTAACAAGATAAGTAGATTCAAATTTTATAATTAAATTTATATTAAAGAATGATTTTATTTAATGATAATTTAATAATTAAAATAATTATAAAGACTATTTGCATTTATTAAGAGTGATTGATTATTTGTGAATTCTATAATTGAATACATTTATTACAAGTAGAGTGGGGTGCAAATAGCAAACAACCACCACCATCTCTAACAACCACCACCATCAGCCACCTCTACACCCCATCTTGACCGTCGACCACCACCCCTATCGCCAACCTCATGCGAAGTAACACCATGCTACTGCCATAGAGTTGTCTCATACCATGGAACCCACCATAATTGGCATCACATGCCACCACCAACATCGACTTGAATCTACCATATTGTCCATCTTCCTACCATGGAACCATTTTCGACAGCCATAGGTTTTGTAGTTTTAGATCCACAAAACTTGATGCTCCCTCCAGCATGAGCGAACCTTTTCGAAAGTGGTTAGGAATGGGCGCCCTCTCCCAGCCCGGATCCAGCCAGGTTCTATTGATCATGTCCCCTTCCCAACGGTTGGAACTTGTATTTGGGCTTCTTTGGCTTTACGAGAGAAAGCTCGCCGTAGAAAAAAGTATTTCTCTTCCCGTCCCGGGTCATAGGTACGTCCACAGAAGAGGAAATCGCAATACATCTTGCTCAGCAAAACTTATAGTTATAGGAGATGATACTTGTTGTTACTTGAGATAATGGTTGAAGTTGTTAAGGGGGGTTATTAGACTATCAGTTAGGCAAGTAACACTATTGTGGGAAAAAAGTTTTTCGAATATGGTTGCCGAAGAACAACTCATCGTTGGTGGCAGGAGGAGGAAGAAGAAAGTAGAGAGATTCTGATTATACATGTTTATCATTGATTTTTTGGTGATGGCAGAATGACCAGTTTTAAAAAGTTAATGGAGTTTTTTAATGGTCATTTGACCTAGGGACAAAACATGTTACGCTTTTTTTCAAACACTAAGACTAAACATGTAAGTTTCAATCCCAAGAACAAAAAATGAATTTTAAGCAAACCTCATGCACAATTCATGTAATCTTAATGTTATTGTTTATTTTGAATGTTTGTTTTTTTTTAGAGAAAATTACTATTTTCGTCCTTGAGGTTTTACGAAAATCACAAGTTCAGTTCAATAGTTCATTTATTACACCGACAATCAAATATTTTTAAAATTTGTTTTAATTTCACTCAAGGTGTTAACACCATTAGGAATATTCGGTTAAATTAATAGGAATTTACAATATTACCCTTCTGATTAAATAAAAACAAAAATAAGAGGTTGCCACCATCATCATCCTCATTTCTCTACAATCTACCATCCACCCACCACCACCACCCTCCGCCACCCTTCACCTCCACCACCCTCCACCTCCTCCACCAGCTCCACCACCACCACTACTACCACCAAAACACCATCAAAATTGTTCATCTTCATCACCCTCCCCACTGATTTAGGGCTTCAATCAAACTAGATCTAAGAAACATCAACCCACTACCATCGCCGTAATCATCATTCATATCATCACGTGTCTTTTCAGTATACTAGAAAGTTCAAGAAAAAGAAAGAATAACAAGATGAAGATGGGGTTGAAGGAGGAACACCAAAAATGGTTAGATCTAATTGGGATGAAGATGAACAAGTGGCGGCTACTGGGTTTCACTGGTGTTGGTGGTGTCGCCGGTGGGTTTGGTGGTGTTGTCGTCGGGTTTCAGTGGTGCTGGTGGCGTAATGAGTGGGTTCAGTGGTGGTGGTAGGGTTTCTAGTGGGTTTCAGTGGTGGTGTTAGGGTCGCCAGCGGGTTTCAATGGTGGTGGTTGGGTCGCTGGCGGGTTTCAGTGATGGTGGTGGGGTCGCCAACAGGTTTCAATGGTGGTAGTGGGGTCGTCGGCGGGTTTCAGTGGAGAGGGAGGTGGTATTTTGGTGGTATCTGGAGAGGGTGGTTGGTGGTGACCGGTGGGTTATAGGTGGTGGTGATGGATGTGGTCACTAGAGGTGACGGTGATCCAGGGGTTCACAATTCTTGTTTGTGTGTGTGTGTGAGAGGGAGAATAGAGAACATAGAGAGAAAGAAAAAGGAGGGGTATGGATTGGGTGGGGATGAGTTTTTATCAAATTCAGGGGAAAAATATATTTTTACATCATTTAACAAAACATACACTAACGGTGTTAACACCTTGGGTGAAATTGAAACAAACCTTAAAATTATTAGACCGTCAGTGTAATAAATGAACTATTAGACTAAACTCATGATTTTTGTCAACCTAAGGGACGAAATAAAAATTTACTCTTTTCTTTTTTAAAAATGATGATGGATGACTAAGGATTGGCCCTTTTACGGTTAAGAAGAATTAACATAGTTAGACCAGAGATAGAAAAACGAATTAGATAAATAAAAGGGTGTTAAAAAAGGGGAATTGAAAGACAACTTCTTTCACATTAAGTTTTAGTTATGGTTTAATTAATTTTATTTCATAATCTTTGTAAGTCCACCTACTTAAAATAAGCCGTAATTTATTAAAATAGGGTCCTAATAAAGAGACACCCTATTGGATAAATCGACACCCACCTATACGTCACGTATGGGTCCATAGGCGGCGTATAGGTCTCCACAATAAATGCCAAACATTCCATGTCACATAAGAAGTTGTCATGGAGGCTTTGCGTGTCGTATAGGGCCATACGCCACGTATAACCTTTTCAGTTGACAAACTGGCCAAGTCAAGTTAGTCATTCAGCATGGTTGTACGTCGCATATGGGTCCATCGCAACGTATTTCCATGCTGAATGCCTAACTAGACTTGGCTAGTTTTGTCATTTGAAAAGGCTATATGCGGCGTATGGCCCTATACGACATGTATAACTTTGATTTCGAATTATTTTGACGCGATTTAAGATTCCTTGCGTTAATATATAAACCCAGTGGATATCAAAAGAATGCGCTCGTATCCAAAATTTATTTGTTTGTTTCAAAGGAAACGTTTGATACTTTCAGTATAATAATCATAACGTTTAATCTTCACAAAAATATATTATTGGATGAAATTAGTGTCATGTGATTCAACATTTTATTCTGGCATATAATTACTCGATAAATATTTGATTCTGATTTCATTAAGTATTTACATACATATTGCAGGACCGGGGAAGGGGGTCAAATACAACACAACAACACAAAGAGGAGATTAACCAACTTAATCAAACAATAAGACTGGATTAACCACAATAAGACACTAAGAACACAACTAATATAAGAGACTGAACAAGAGAACACAAGTGAGATGGTTTTCAAGATTGTAGTATATTGCTTTCTCAAGTTCTATTACAAGTATTATATGATGGGTTTGTTAAAACACAAAACATAGTTTAACCTTTTAAACTTTCAGAAAACGCAGCGGATGTTGAGGATTATAACATGTTTATAATCTGAAAATTTCATGTTCTCAATGATGTTTTAAGATGGAGAAACAAACCCAAATCAAAAGGGATCTTTTGTATGTGAATAAACATGCTATGTATACATAAAACAACATAATATGACAACCACAAAGGGCTGCCATATCTACCTTTCTGCAGCCCTAAAATCGACCAAAGAAGAGTAGAAGAGATGCTGAAAATTCGGCCAAAACTCCAAGAAGGAGCCCTCAAGCTTGTATACCCCAAGCCTCCTTGCAAAGCACCTTCTTGTTAGGAAGATTCAACACCAAAATCAACACAAAATGGCTCTCAAAACTCCTAATGCTGCTGCTCCTGGCTGTAGCTATTGTGAGAGAGAGAGAGGGATTTTTGGTTGTTCTTGCATGTATGGAGAGTGGTCAAATGAAGAGTGTAAGACTAATTTAAGTTATGTGTGTTTTCAAGACACCAAAATGGTCCAATCACCATTAAAGGGGCGGCCAAAATAAATTTAAAACCCAAGTTTTCCACTAAAACTTCAACACACACACAATTAAAACTAGTCTTTTGTCACACATCAATAAGTCATCTACTAGACTTATTTAAAATGTGACACATGTCTTCTTTAATTAAACAATTTAATTAAGTACACTCATATGTTATAATGTTATTTAAACCCTTTTAAATGACAAAAAACAATAAACTCACTAACAAATTATCCTTATAATTTGTTCCATCTCATATGCAACTTATTTAGAAAACCCATTTTCTAAATTGGTGTAGATATTTAATTGCATGATCATATCATCAATTAAATATTAATTGGTGTTTGCTAAGCTTGTCATTGGGTATAACCCGACTTGGATCATAACGTACTAACCACATCAATATTCTAAGTGTCTTGGGCACATAGAATCCTACAATCTCCCACTTGCCCAAGATTCATAGAAGATTGATGCAAGCAGTAAATACCGCCTAACAACGGTTTACTACCCTTAATACGCATGACTTATAGCCATTCAATAATATCATCCCTTTCAAGTACCCTACTTGAAATGATTTAGGTGAATCAATCATTTATCCTTTTGTTACAGATGTCATGTTAAATCCAAGAACACAGAATGATCATTCCTTGTTGATTTAACTTATCAGGCCTTAGACATCTAACTCTCAACGAATAAGAGGAACAAATTCCATCTTGACTACATACGTTTCTCACAAACACCTCGTGTCATATCTGAACATACCCTTATGTGCTGTCCACTATTTCAGGACAGTGAAGAATAAGCTCAAGGTATAATACTTGGTGAATATCAAAACCCATATGTATCTCAGGTCGGAGGATACCAAATGATATTCGCCTTTACTCAAATTACTTATGATCAATCAATAAGATTCCATGTAGTAAAATTTGAGATGCGGGTTAGTCCAATATTTGTATCCCACAAATATCTATGAACCTTGGTAGCAACCCATTGCTCCATATTCATCCTTATGAATATCAACCAATCCAAGTTCAAAATAGCCTTATCCTCAACTTGTTCCCACAAGTCTGATTGACTACGGACATTTAGAGTAAACAATTTACTCATGGATTAAACATGCTAATTTGGAACATTAATTGAAACATTATAACCAAATAATTTTATTCAATAATAAAGAGTTCCACATATCCAAATACAAAATTTACAGATCAATCCAATCACTAGAATATCGAAGTCCCATGGCGCAAGTATGACCTTCATGCTTTGCCTTTTCAAGGAGCTTCGTGAGAGGATCTGCAATGTTTTGATCCGTGTGAACTTTGCGAATACATATCTTTCCTTTTTCAACTTCATCTCGTATGTAGTTGAATCTCCGCTCAATGTGCCTAGTCTTTTGATGAGCACGAGGTTCCTTGATTTGAGCAATCGCACCCTCGTTGTCACAAAAGATCTCTAGGGGTTCCTGAATGGAAGGACAACCCCTAGATCGGCAATGAATTTCTTCAACCATGCAGCTTCTTGAGCTGCCAATGAGGCGGCGACGTATTCTGATTCTGTAGTTGATAGAGCCACCACATCCTGCTTGGAGCTCTTCCAAGAGACAGCTCCTCCATTCAGAATGAAAATGTATCCCGATTGTGACCGTGAATCGTCACGATCGGTTTGGAAACTCGCATCCGTGTAACCTTTTACAACGAGCTCCTCGTCACAGATCCATAGATCAGGAACATATCTCTTGTCCTCCTTAGGTATTTAAGTATGTTCTTGACAGCCATCCAATGACTGTTTCCAGGATTCTGCTGGTAACGGCTTGTCATGCTCAAGGCGCATGACACGTCCGGTCGAGTGCATATCATTGCATACATGATGGATCCAATAGCAGATGCATATGGGATTGCCTTCATTTTATCTTGCTCATCCTTTGAGCTTGGACATTGAGTCGTACTCAATATCGTTCCTCTTTGAATAGGTACGGTACCTTTCTTAGAGTTTTCCATCTTGAACCTTTTCAAGATTTTATCAATGTATGCACTTTGATTCAAACCAATCAACCGCCTTGATCTATCCCTATAGATCTTTATTCCCAGAATATAGGCGGCTTCACCAAGATC
This sequence comes from Flaveria trinervia, assembly GCA_025506515.1. Lineage (NCBI taxonomy): Eukaryota > Viridiplantae > Streptophyta > Magnoliopsida > Asterales > Asteraceae > Flaveria > Flaveria trinervia. Next base: position 2,073,928 of record CM046441.1, read on the forward strand.
CTTAATGGAAAAACAACTTCCAAGCCAGGTTTTTACACCTTCCAAGGTTGGAATGTCATTTCCAAATAGTAGTATGTCATCAACATACAATACTAGGAAAGTTATTGTGCTCCCACTAGCCTTCTTATACACACAAGCCTCATCAGCGTTTTTGATGAAGCCAAATTTCTTTACCTCCTCATCAAAACGATGATTCCAGCTTCTAGATGCTTGTTTCAATCCATAGATTGATTTCTTTAACTTGCATACTTTATTAGGATGTTTTGGATCGACAAAACCTTCAGGCTGAACCATATAAACATCTTCCTCAAGATATCCATTTAGGAAAGCCGTTTTGACATCCATTTGCCAAATCTCATAATCATAATGAGCAGCTATGGCAAACAATATCCTTATAGACTTTAGCATCGCAACAGGTGAGAAGGTTTCATCATAATCAACCCCTTGAGTTTGAGTGAAACCCTTTGCTACAAGTCTAGCTTTATAAGTATCCAAGTTTCCATTCATATCGGTTTTCTTCTTGAAAACCCACTTACTTCCAACTACCTTGGAATTAAGAGGTGGCACAACAAGTTCCCAAACTTGATTGTCATACATGGATTGCATCTCAACGTTCATGGCCTCAAGCCATTTGTCACAATCCAAATTGGACACTGCATCATGGTATGTGGTTGGTTCATCTGAATCTACCACATAGCATCCATCCATGAAAAATCCGTATCTTTCAGGTGGATTACTAGTTCTACCACTTCTGCGAACATCTTGTGTGTATTGATCAACCCCTTGATCATACTCAACATACTCATGTTGAGTGCTAGTTTCAACCAACCGTGCATTGGGTTGTGGTTCTTGATCCTCTTCAAGATCCACTGTTCTAGTGCCAGCTCCTTCCATAAGGAACTTTGCTTCTAAGAACTCACCCTTTCTAGCAACAACACCTTTTGTTCCAATGGATCATAGAAATAATATCCCATAGAATCTCTAGGATATCCAATAAAGATACACTTGGTGGATCGGACATCTAATTTGTTTGGGGTGGAGTCTTAACATAAGCCTCACAACCCCAGACCCTTAAGTATGATAGGGATGGAACTCTTCCATGCCATATCTCAAAAGGTGTCCTTTCCACCTTTTTGGTTGGGGCCATATTTAAGATACGGGCCGCGGAGAGCAAAGCGAAACCCCAAAATGATAGAGGTAATGTGCTTCTAGCCATCATAGATCGAACCATATCCAATAAGGTTCGATTCCTCCTCTCAGACACACCATGTGTTGTGGTGTTGTTCCAGGTGGAGTGAGTTGTGAGACAATCCCACAACTCCTAAGATGATCTTGAAAAGCATCACTTAGGTATTCACCTCCTCTATCGGTACGGAGAACTTTAATTGACTTGTTGAGTTGATTTTCCACTTCATTCTTGAAGATTTTGAACATTTCAAAAGCTTCATCTTTGTGTCTTAATAAGTACACATACCCATAGCGACTATAATCGTCGGTAAAGGTAATGAAGTATCTTTCACCATTCCTAGTCATTGGCTTAAAAGGACCACATACATCCGAATGTATGATTCCTAATAAATCTTTTGCCCTTTCATTAGTACCACTAAAGGTGCCTTAGTCATCTTTCCTTGTAAACAAGATTCACAAACATCAAATGAATCACATTCATTTGTTTTTAAAAGACCATTCTTTTGAAGTGTTTGTAAACGTTTCTTGTTTATATGACCAAGACGACAATGCCAAAGATAGGTATCACTCAAGTCCAACTTGAGCTTCTTGGTGTTAGTTTGGTACAGTGAACTATTTAAAGTATTTTCATGAACCAATTCATAAATACCATTAATGGAATTGCTTTAAAATAGAACATATCATTTAAAGAAACATGAATATCATTTTCAACAAAAGATAATATAATCATAATGTCTTAATTGGGATACAGAAATAATGTTCCTAGTCAAACTAGGAGCATACAAAATATTCTTCAAAATAACATCCAAGCCACTTGGAAGTTTTAGGATGTAGTCCCCACGAGCTTCAACTTGGACTTTGGTTCCATTGCCCATGAAGAGGCTAACATCCCCTTGATTGAAGTCCCTACTTCTTTTGAACCCCTGCAACAAATTGCAAATATGAGTTCCACATCCGGTATCTAATACCCATGTGTTTGAAGATGTAACATTAAGATCAATATGAATCATGTATGTTGTACCTGAGGTCTGCCCGGCATCCCTCTTTGCTTTCAACTCTTGGAGATGGACGGGACAATTCCTTGCCCAATGTCCTATCTCCCCACACTTGAAGCATGGGTCATTAGTAGCAACCTTTTGCTTCTTCTCTTGTGGTTTGGGTGGCACCCTTGCCACCCCTTTCCCTTTTCCCCATACGGGTCCTTTACCCTTGGCAACCTTTGCCTTGGGTGCGGGATAAGCCTTTTCTTGTTCCCACCTTCATTGATGGTGAGAACGGGTAAAACCCTTTTACCCATGGCCGCCTCGGCCGTTTTAAGCATTGAGTGAAGCTCACCAATGCTCTTGTCCCAAGCATTCATGTTGTAGTTCAACACAAATGTCTCGAACTTCTTGGTAAGGCCATTAAGGATCAAATCCGTGGCCAATTCCTTCGAGACGGACAATTAAGCCTCTCGAGGCGGTCAATATGACTTTTCATCTTAAGTACATAAGATGAAACAGATTGGTTGTCGTCCATACGACATGCATGGAGTGCTCGAACCGTTTCGAAGCGCTCAACCCTTGCTTGCTGTTGAAACGTTTCCTTCAGCTGGGTTATCATGTCATAAGCTCCGTGATGTTCATACTCCTTTTGGAGATCCGGAGTCATGCTCGCTAGCATGAGACAAGACACTTGGACGGAGTCCTCAGTGTATTTTAGCCAATCGTTATAGGCCTCCTCATCATCCTCGCTAGGTTGATCGGGGATAGGGTCGTCTAAAATATATGATCGTCTCTCTTGCTTGAGAACGATTCTCAAGTTTCGATACCAATCAATAAAGTTGTTATGATTTAGACGTTCCTTTTGGAGGATCGCTCGTAATGATTGGTTGGACGCGGATGAGTTATCGTGATTTTCATTGTTGGTGGCCATCTACAAAATTTAACAAAGGTCTATTTAGTATTTTTGATATTGCTATTTTTAATAATTAATGCCTTTTAAGGTCATTAAAATATAGAACCCAACATTACATTTAAATTGTGGTTAGGTGACCTTTATCCCACGATTTAAATTAATAAGGTGGTCAACGATTGACGGTTGCAACCATTTGCAACTTCTAGAGGTATGGGATCGACTTTAAACATCATATGTAAAGTCGGCATGTTAATCCCATCAACACCATTTGGAAACCATATTTAGGTGATCCATTTACATGGTTTGCAAATCAAGTTATCCTACTTGCACACACGTGTAAGTTTACCCACATAAGTGGTTAGGTGACCTTTATCCCACCAATGTGGTATCCCCACCTTAAATCACAAGTTCCCTCTAAATGGTTAGGTGACCTTTATCCCATTTAGAGTTTCCAAATGACTCAAGTGTTGTGCAAAAGGACGGTGTTGAACTTGTTTGTTAAAAGTTTAGAGATTTCATAATTCTAGTTTTAGAAAACTCTATGTACTTGTATTTGCATGCTTTCAAATACAAGGTACCCTATGGTCCTTTGATTAAAACCAATTTTAATCTTTAAAATAATTAAATCATTTTAATAACCTTTTATTACTTTTAATGATTAAGAACTACCAATTTTCAGCTTGTAATGTTTTGTTAATGAGTTTGTAATGTATGACAAAATATCAACCAAACAATCAAACAAGCATAAACATAAACACCATAATGTGCATAACCCTAGCTACTATTGTGACCACACTTGTTTGCCATCACAAGTGTGGTCATTTGGTCTTTCCTAAGGGTTGAAATCAACACAAAATTGAGGTCATCATAGACCCCCACTTGAACTTGCATCCATATGCTTCAAGTTCCATGTCTTTGATGTCCATCTTTGGGTCTTGATCTTGTGCATCTTCCTTTTACAAAAATTGTATCCTAATACATTTTTCTAATAAAAGAAATGCACCTAATCTATTATTTACATAACCAAATGAAAATAATTACAACCCAAATAATAAACATAAAAATTACAACCCAATTGAATGAATAAAACAACCATTCCAATCATCCAAATCAAAAGGCCAAAGGCTAGGTTATGCACACTAACATCCAATGATCATATCATCCAAACATATAATGAAACCCCACTTAAAACCACCAATTTCAGCCAACATAAACTGAAATTTTGGGTTTTAAACATTGTCCAAACAATCAACATTTCATAATATATATCTTTCAAGATCTAATCACTAGCATGTGTGATATGACCTTGAAAGTTTGGGGAATCATTCATACAAAACATAATATAGCAGCCCAAAACAGCCTAAAACCATCCTTAAAAAACATTTCAAGGATAAAACAAGCAAGTCATCCATAACCGGCTCTTGATGCCATTGATGGGTTTGTTAAAACACAAAACATAGTTTAACCTTTTAAACTTTCAGAAAACGCAGCGGATGTTGAGGATTATAACATGTTTATAATCTGAAAATTTCATGTTCTCAATGATGTTTTAAGATGGAGAAACAAACCCAAATCAAAAGGGATCTTTTGTATGTGAATAAACATGCTATGTATACATAAAACAACATAATATGACAACCACAAAGGGCTGCCATATCTACCTTTCTGCAGCCCTAAAATCGACCAAAGAAGAGTAGAAGAGATGCTGAAAATTCGGCCAAAACTCCAAGGAAGGAGCCCTCAAGCTTGTATACCCCAAGCCTCCTTGCAAAGCACCTTCTTGTTAGGAAGATTCAACACCAAAATCATACAAAATGGCTCTCAAAACTCCTAATGCTGCTGCTCCTGGCTGTAGCTATTGTGAGAGAGAGAGAGGGATTATTTTGGTTGTTCTTGCATGTATGGAGAGTGGTCAAATGAAGAGTGTAAGACTAATTTAAGTTATGTGTGTTTTCAAGACACCAAAATGGTCCAATCACCATTAAAGGGGCGGCCAAAATAAATTTAAAACCCAAGTTTTCCACTAAAACTTCAACACACACACAATTAAAACTAGTCTTTTGTCACACATCAATAAGTCATCTACTAGACTTATTTAAAATGTGACATATGTCTTCTTTAATTAAACAATTAATTAAAGTACACTCATATGTTATTAATGTTATTTAAACCCTTTTAAATGACAAAAATAACAATAAACTCACTAACAAATATCCTTATAATTTGTTCCATCTCATATGCAACTTATTAGAAAACCCATTTTCTAAATTTGGTGTAGATATTTAATTGCATGATCATATCATCAATTAATATTAATTGGTGTTTGCTAAGCTTGTCATTGGGTATAACCCGACTTGGATCATAACGTACTAACCACATCAATATTCTAAGTGTCTTGGGCACATAGAATCTTACATTATAAAGCATAAATGGAAAGATACAAGAGCAATGAATACTTATACTACAACCTACAGCCGGCTATACATTGAAAGCCAGCTGGATACAATTGACTAGACATAAACAAAATCATTGTAGAGTCAAAAGGCAGATTGCCTTTTGACTAGTGACTATGACATGCCATAGTTCACATCCTTATCTATTACAAAAGGATAAAGTACATAAAGTAGAAAGTTACAGACTCAAGACCTCAATGTACAGTTACCAAAAGCATGGACCTTTTCACCAACTCATGTAAGTTGGTGACCTTACAGAGATGCAGCGGAAAGGTGTCCAGCTTTATGGAAAAATACATCAGATAAAGCATGTGTTAAAAGTTTTTGGAAGAAATCTGTCTTCATAAGTTGAAGCTTCGGAAGACTTTGTCTCTGAGGCTTCGGAAGACTTCATATTTGGCTTCGGAAGATATTGGTCTTGGCTTCGGAAGATTTCACACTTAGAATATTTCTGTTGTATGTGTGAAACTTCCTAAGCATTCTTTTTCATTGCACTTGTGTAGCATGCAGGACAAACTTTGGATGTTTAGGTTGCATCAGCCTCTTCATTAATCTCTACACATATATACATATATTTGAATTGGATACTTAAAAAGCGTTTCAACTAACTCGGGTTCCATCGGTGCTAGTCGGTTACGGTAAACTTAAATAACTTTCAAGATTTTTTATCATAACCGACTGATATCGTAGAACCTGATTCAGTTGAAATGATTATTAAGTAATCTAAATATTTATGTGTACGTAAGTATGTATATAAATGAAATAAGAGCTATAGTTTAGCTGAAAAATTATTTTGAAAAAATAGTTGAACCACAAAACCCTATTTTTCTTTTAAAAAATCACACTTGTCGTATAGTGCAATTCGCTAAATGAAAGGTTGCTTTATAGTACGACTGACAACTATACGCGGCGTATTGGTCCATACGCCGCGTATAGGTGTTAACTAACCACCTCTACGGGGCATATAGTACCATACACTATGTATAGGTATCAGACGTACTATAAAAATGTTTTGTAGACGGTACGAATGTACGCAGCGTATGGGTTCATACGCCACATGCATGGGAAACCTATACATCGCGTATGGGTCCATACGCCTCGTATAGGTGACAACTAACCACCTATACGTGGCGTATGGGTCCATACGCTACGTATAGGTACAATCAAATTCGAAAGGACACAATATTCATGTTCAATTATATAAGAACACATTCGAGCTCTTTCTAAATTGTGAAAATCTCAAACAAATGTTTCTCGCGAAACATCACAGTTTTTTTATTCGTTCGTTATGTTGTTTTGGGATGGTAACTATTTGTATTGGTGTATTTAAATGAATATTCAAGCATTCCGTACGTGACAGATAGTAATCAAGACGATTCGTACATTCAATCTGCTTACGAAACACGATTGCCAGATTTAAACCAATCATATGTTCTCGATGATGAAACGTCTCAAAATTTTTTTATCACTCGATTAGCTATTATGTTGGGCTGTTAATAGGGGACGTGATAATGGTTACGTTATTATTGCACGAAGATCAAAGAAAAAAAAGATTAGGTTGTAAAGGTATGGCTTATTTGTGATTGTGGTGGTGAACACAACAGTAAAGCAACAATTAGACGATCCGGTAGCAAAAAAATCGGACGTCCTTTTAAATTAGTAGGGATATATGACAACAAACATCGTTCGTGGAAATTAGATGTGAGAAGTGACGAACATAACCATGATCCCGCTCAACATTGGAGGGGCACCCATTTGTAAGAAGGTTTTCTCAAAATGAATATAATTTTGTGAAGCAGCATATTGATTGGAACATGGAGCCTCGTAGCATCTATCAGCTTTAAGAAAGAAAAATCCTAATAAAGCATCCAAAACCAAAGACATATACAACACTCAATATAAGATAAGAAGTGAAAAGAAAGTCGGTGAAACACCAATAAAAGTTTTAGAAAAACTTTTTATCTTCTAAAATGTACGTTTATTACACCCCGAGAAGATACTGATACAAATTCCTTAAAATATATATTTTTTTTCATCCAAAATCATACGACACTAGGCGTGCATTCTTGCTCGTGCTGATGATAGACGCTACATATAAAAGAAACATGTACAAACTTCCGTTTGTTCAAATTGTTGGTGTGACCTCGACACGTAAGGCATTTTATGTTGGTCATGTGTTTATTAGTAAAGGACAGGAATATAATTTTGAATAGGTGCTTAATAGATTGAAATATACGTTAAACAAGTGTATGGAACCACGCGTCATTATAACAGACAGAGATCTTGCTTTATTGGAGCCGCACCTGCACGTATTGTTCGTCGATTTTTCTACATCCAGGCATGTATTATTGTTCTTATATCTTTATTATGCTAATCGTTGACTAATTTATATGTTAAAGTAATGTTTTATGTGTTATAATTGTTGATTTAAAAACTACTCATATGAACTATACGTTGCTTTATACCCGCATATAGGGCTATACGCGGGGTATAGTTTATATGTTGAGGAACTATACTCGGCGTATAGACCTAATGCTGGGTGTGGGTGACATATAGCTCATATGTTGAAGACGTGGGTATGGCACCATACGTGGGTACCTTATACACGACGTATAGGGCTATACGCGACGTATAGGGGGGTGGTGGATGGTCTATACGTGGGACACCATACATGGGTACCTTATACGTGGCGTATAGGGGGGTGGGTGGGCTATACGTGGGTATGACATCATACGTGGGTACCCTTTACGCAACGTATAGGGCTATACACATCGTATACTTGGGTACGTGGGTGGGTGGGAGGGCTATACATGGGTATGGAACCATACGTAGGTACCCTATACGCGGCATATAGGGATATACGCGACGTATAAGGGGTGAGTCGGTATCTATTTTAAGTGACCACACGCATTGTATTTGTTTTAAAATTGTTGTATTTATATTCATTTTCTTATGCAGATATGTATTCCGATTCAAAGATTGAGGGTGATGTTGATGTTATTACCGATCATCCTTGGCTATAGTTTGAGCCCGGGTCCATTAAGCACACGAAGTGCTCAAAATTTGTATGTATGAAGATCGGGCATCAAAAGACAGTCGATTGGGAGGTGATGGCCGAGCTCGGAGAGCGTTATAGACTTTCTAGGATTATTGGAGATGATACATGTCATATCCCGGCGGAAGCGTGAAATGCTTGGGTGTGACTAATTAGCTCAGAATGCATTGACTATAAAATAACAAAATGCAATACACATAAACATAATACATTAATATATTTCATAGATAACATTAGTTCGAGTTACATGATGATTAGTACTCAAAATTTAATATAACCCTATTACAAAATGTGCTAATTAACTAGCTACATCTTCAGTAGCGATGGAAATGAGCGTCCACCATCAGACTAAAATCGTACATGTTAAAAGTTAATTTGACACAAACTTTCCCCATCACCTCGTCCCAGCCATTGCAAACATCAAATGAGAACATAATACCATTAGTCATTATGATTACATGAAAAAACATATTCAAAATAATTAACATAAAGTTGGTGAGATCATAGGTTTATTTTTAGAACAAAATATATTTTGATGCAACTTAAATAAAATTACAACCAAACCTATTTATCAGTCAAGTGATTCATAACTGTCATAAATACCAATCATAAAATCAGATAATATAGCATCTCAACGCTCATCTTGTTAGTGCAGGAAATATTTTTCTTAAGAAGCGCTATTTATATTACCAAACGGTTCCACATCCGAATTAATGGTTGTAACATAATGACAGTAATCTTAAATCTCACTTATAATAGCATCAATCATAATGAGTATGTTTTTTTCCAAAAAATCATAAATATCAAAAAAGGCTATGAAACTCATCTTTTATTCCAACAAAAATCCTATAAAATATTTATAGATAGAAATAAATAATATTTTCTTTAAAACTTTGAGCACTTATAAATAAAAATGTTAAAACAGTAGTTACCAGTATCCATATTTCACCAAATTTTGATAGCAGAAACATCCAAAAATCCAGATTAATATGTAAAATTTTCAAATAATAACTAATTACAGTTATTTTTCTGTAATTTTTACAATGTTCAAATAAATCAGTAGAATACCTACGGGTTCTCAAATTTACTAGGATCTATATTATGAAATCTATATTATATCATAAATTTTTAGGTTATTAACTCATAATAGTAAATTTTCTATGATTTTTACCAGTTTTTATAATTAGCATAGATAGTAAAATATCTCTAAAAATCCTAATTTTATACAAACTGTTCTTTTTAAGGTACCATATTTTATATAATTTTTCCTAGTTTATTTCGCCTTTTTGCTATTTCTTCTTATTTTTCAATCACAGAAGGTTCTAAATTATATAACTAAGTCATATCAGCGAATTAAGTCATGAAATTTGTCTAGAAATTCTTATAAAATATAAGGTCCATTATATAATTTTTTAGGTCTTTTCCAGGTCCGGAGCTTCCAAATGATCTTTTTCTTTCATTAACTTAAATAATTTATATAAATTAATTTACTTATTATTACTACACCAAAATTCATAAAAAGTTATTTCTAATATTTTCTAACAAGTTTCTAATTTTATTCTTACAATTAAAGTCATTTAAATATTTAATTTAATTCATCAAGAATATTAGGTTTTTACTCTTTTTATATATAATTTTTATGTTAAAGCCTTTGCTTATAAAGAGTTTTTTTATTTTATTTTTAAACCTCTATTCTTACTGTTTTAAAAGAAAATCAAAGGCTATGTGGTGTTCATGATTATTCTTGATGATTTGTTTTCAAGGAGTTAGATCATATGTGTTTATTTTAAACGCGTATGGATCTTTTAAAGATGGTTTAAGAATCTAACCTTTTTGTGAAAGAGTAACTAAGGAATTGATGGTTTGATTAAGGTGGTATTCTTGGTGCTTGATCTTCAAGTTCTTGAATTCAGAATAGTGGTAGATGAGAAGAAGATGATGTGATGGTTGGTGACTTGAAATCCGAGAGAAGGAAGTGTTGATAATCTTGGAGGCCATTTGATGGTTGTGTCATGGTGGTTTATGGTGGTTCTCGATGAGGGTGCTTGTGGATACGTAGAACCGAGAGAAAGAGGATCGAGAGTGACGGTGTGGTGGTGTGTAGTTGAGAAAGCAGTGGTTGTGGAAGACCCATCGACCGAGCATTCATGTAGTGGAACTAGTTATGATTACAACTAGCATTAGGGTGGTGAGATGGTGTTCTTAGGGTTGCTTAGTCGCCCACTAATGATAGGTGATGGGTTTGTGTGTTGCTTAGTGTCTAGGTTATGATAGGTAGCGGTCAAAGGGATTGCTTAGTGTTTAGCCGATTAAGGGTAGGTTTAGGGAGTTAATGGCTTAGCTTAGTGGTTAATCATGTGCCTTTGATGAATTGAGGGTGATGTTTAAGTGGGTGTTTAAGTGGGTCTTTAAGTGGGTGTTTAAGTGATTTAAGTTTGGTTAACTTTGGTTTTGATTTAAGGTTTCTTGATATAATCTTATTTGGTGATGTTTGGTTAAGTTTGTAATGTATTTCAGTAGTAAACTAATTAATCATTTAGCTTTATGATTGATGACTAATACATACGATTCAAAGTTTACAAAGTTATCAAATTTTTATATCCATGCATACGTAAATATTCTTACATGGATGCATGCATGCACATATATAATCAATTAAACATATATTACTTATAGAAAGTAATCAAATAAAACTTGTTTTTATAATTCCTTAATAAAGTATAAATATAAGTCTTATTTATGAGATGTTAGTTTCTCTAACCTTAGGGTTGTCACAATACACCATGGAGTCATTTATTTGAGATCGCGTTCTTACCTTCTTACCGAGAGTTGACGATGGAGTTTGTATCCACCTTTACTTACATTCGTCCTAATGAGATGGAGGAGAACGATCAGCGTTCCGAGATTTCTTTTATGCTATGTGGACGTACATAATGCCCATTGAGCATTTTGCCGTTATCTAGAGACTTTATTTTGAGAGATTTTTTCTTGAGCCGGAGACTATTACCCCTCTATTCACCGAGGGTATTACTAAGATTGAGGAGACTCGATTGAGATATTGGTGGCCTCAGATCTCCGAAGGTTCGTTTCAGAGGACTAAGGGTAGGGTCACTGGCATTAGAGATCCTCTCATTTGTTACTTGCATCGCATGATCGTTACATCCATTATGGGACGTGGCAAGAGTCGGGAGTGGTGTACCATTCCCGACTTATTTTACTTATATTGTTGGCTTACGGGGACCAGGTGCAAACTGGAGAGATGTTTGGCAGTGTATTTTGCTTCGTATTATCACGGCAAGAGCGAGGAGCGGTGTACGGCGACGCGTACATCACGATGATTATAAGTTCTTTACGTAATTTTCCTCGCCATCTTGCTGACATATCTCCTCTGACCGAGCCGATGAGATTAGATCGTCAAACGTTATTCGTCATGGGTATTATACGTTAGTTTCCGGGTGGCATACGATTCTCTCTTCGACCTGGTGAGTTCTGGCAGCCGACACTTATTCAGCAGCTCGGCGTTGACGATCCACAGCAGTAGCAAGAGCATATTCCGCATGATCAGCCGCCACACAACGAGCAACCACATGACCAGCCACCAACACATCAGCCGCCACCTCAGCCACAATTCCCTCGACATATTTATAGAGATGTGAGGTTGCCTGCACGTATGGAGATATTTATGCAGAAGATTTCTACGAGTTTATGGGACCAGGGTTGTCGACTCGATCGAGTTGAGGATCTTATGGATTGGCACGTTCAGCTTGAGATTGCGCGAACCCGTGGTGCTAGTATTGATCCTCAAAACTTGCTACCGCCTCGACAATACCCAGATTCATCATAGTTTTTTATATTATTAATTGTAACATATATTCTGTTATGTATTTAAAAACTTCATTTTTGTTATAATATCACAATGATTAACACAAATTTAGTGTTATAACCTTAAGATTTTAGAGAGAATTGCAAGAACAAGAAGAAGAGAAATGTATAACTTATGAAAGTGTATACAAGAGGTACATCTTCTCCTCTACATTGAGGTGGTATTTATACTACAAAGATCAATCAACTTGGTAGACAAGGTAAACTATTTTGGTAGATAAGTAGCATAGTAAACTTATCTACAAGTTTGACAAAGAGTTCATCCACTTGCCATGGTAATAATTCATAACACTCCCCCTTGGATGACACTTTTCAAACTTCAAGAGTTTAAGTACTGCCTCGTTAAAAACCTTGCTAAAGAAAAACCCAGTGGGAAAAAAAACTTTAGCTAAGGGAAAAAGAGTGCAGCTTATAACTCCCCCTCAAATTGTCTTCTGTAGATCATCACATTGCGTGTACATGCCGCATGCCAATATCATAAACATGTTTTTTAAAAGTTGTTTTAGGTAGTGCTTTTGTGAAAAGATCAGCTTAATTGTTACTAGATTGAACGTATCTCATTTCAACTTGTTTATCTTTAATAAGGTCTTAAGTGTATGAAAAAATCTTGGTGGTATATGTTTTGTTCTGTCACTTTTGATATACCCTTCTTTCATTTGTGAGACACAAGCTGCATTATCTTCATAGATTGGTGTTGCATTTTCATCCTTTTCCAATCCACAAAAAGTTGATATAAGTTGTGTCATAGATCTTAACCATACACATTCTCTTGAAGCTTCATGTAGTGCAATGACTTCAGCATAATTTGAGGATGTCGCAACGAGTGTTTGTTTTTAGAACGCCATGAAATCACAGTTCCTCCATTTTTAAATATGTATCCAGTTTGAGATTTTGCTTTATGGGGATCTGACAAATAACCTGCATCTACATAACCAACCAACCCTTCTTTTGAATTATTAGGATAAAACAACCCTAAATCAATAGTACCTCGAAGATATCTGAAAATATGTTTAATCCCATTCCAGTGTCTTTTAGTAGGAGCCGAACTAATCTTGCTAATAAATTAACTGCAAAAGAAATATCAGGTCTCGTACAGTTAGTAAGATACATATGAGCTCCAATTGCACTGAGATATGGTATCTCTGGACCAAGGACCTCCTCATTATCTTCACAAGGATGGAATGGATCATTATCAACATTGAGTGATCTAACAACCATCAGTGTTCTTAAAGGATTTGCTTTGTCCATATTGAAACGCTTTAAGAGTTTCTCAGTATAAGTTGACTGATGCACAAGTATTCCATTATGCATATGCTCAATCTGTAACCAAGACAATATTTGGTTTTTCCAAGGTCTTTCATTTCAAATTCTTTCTTTAAAAGAGCAATTGCTTCATTTATTTTCTTTTGCGTCCCAATTATATTTAGATCATCAACATACACAGCTATGATCACAAATCCTGATGTTGTTTTCTTAATGAAGACGCATGGACAAATAAGATTATTTGTGTATCCTTTACTTGTCAAATAATCACTCAAACGATTATACCACATCCTTCCAGATTGTTTGAGTCCATATAAAGATCTTTGTAATTTGATGGAATACATTTCCTTAGGCCTTGAGCTTAATGCTTCGGGGAATTTAAAACTTCAGGAATTTTCATATAGATGTCACTATCTAGTGATCCATACAAGTAAGCTGTGACAACATCCATAGGACGCATCTCTAAATTTTTAGAGACTGTTAAACTTATTAAGTATCTAAAGGTTATTGCATCCATAACAGAGGAGTATGTTTCCTCATAATCAATCCCTGGCCTTTGTGAAAAACCCTGAGCTACAAGTCTAGCTTTATACCTTGTAACTTCATTTTTCTCATTTCGTTTTCGTACAAAAACCCATTTATACCCTACAGGATTTATGGCCTCCGGAGTAATAACAATAGATCCAAAGACCTTTCGTTTGTTAAGTGAATCTAATTCAGCTTGCATGGCTCCTTTCCATTTATCCCAATCATGTCTATTTATACAGTCACTAACTGACTGTGGTTCAGGATCATCATCTCCACTCATGATGTCACTTGCTATGGAATATGAAAATATTTCATCAATACTTTCCATTTCATCTTGATTCCATAAGGTATGTGTGTGACTATAGTTAATTGATATTTCTTTGATATTTTTATCCAAATCCTTCTCATGAGAGGTTTTGGTGTTTAGCGTTGCATCAAGATCATTCACTTTATGGTCAACTTCCTTTTCATGAGTTTTTCTTTTTCGAGGATTTTTATCTTTGGAACCAACTGGTCTTCCTCGTTTCAAACGTTTTTGAGATTCATGAGCCATTTTGTTTTCTATTTGATTATTTGGAATCTCAACTTGAGCTGGAGCATTAACAGCTGGTATATGAGATTTAGTAACTTTGTTTGTATCAGTAAATGCATAAGGTAATTGATTTGCAATTTCTTGCAGGTGTATTATCTTTTGAACCTCTGTCTCATGTTGTTTAGTTACTGGATCAAGATATAATAATAAAGGAACATACCATAAGACATCATTTTCTTGTTTTTTTTTTTCTCCCCCTAATGCGGGGAAAACTGACTCGTTAAAGTGACAATCAGCAAAACGTGCTGTAAATACATCACCCGTTAAAGGTTCAAGATATCTTATGATGAAAGCTGATTCATATCCAACATATATTCCCAACCTTCTTTGAGGACCCATTTGTGCGTTGTGGTGGTGCAATAGGGACATAGACAGCACACCCAAAAATTCTAAGGTGTGAAATGTTTGGCTCATTTCCAGAAACAAGTTGTAACGGAGAGTATTTAAGATTTGCACTTGGTCTCATACGAATAGTGATCCAGCATGAAGAATTGCATGACCCCATATAGACACATAGAGTTTGTCCTCATTATTAATGGTCTACCTATTAGTTGTAGACGTTTGATTAACGACTCAGCTAAGCCATTTTGTGTGTGTACATGAGCAACAGGGTGTTCAACAATAATTCCCACAGACATGCAATAATCATTAAAAGCATGTGATGTGAATTCACCAGCATTATCAAGTCTCACCCTTTTAATAGTATAATCAGAAGATGTGCTCATAATTTGATAATTTGTGCAAGAAATTTTGCAAATGCTACATTACAAGTTGATAACAAAGAGACATGAGACCATCTACTTGATGCTTCTATCAAAACCATAAAGTATCTAAATGGTCCACATGGTGGATGAATTGGCCCACATATATCTCCTTGAATTCTTTCAAGAAACAAAGGTGATTATTTTTCAATTTTCACAGGCGAATGTCTTGTGATTAATTTCCCAAGAGAACAAGATGTACACAAAGGAATTTTATTTGATTGCGGGATCTTTTGATATTTCAATGGATGCCCATGAGTGTTTTCAATTATCCTTTTCATCATTGTAGATCCTGGATGACCCAATCTATCATGCCACAAGCTAAGTGTTTCAGGATCACAAAATTTTTCTTTAACTGCCATATATGCCTGAGGCACATTAATGTGTATATAATGTAAACCAGACTGAAGCATTGGTAGTTTTTCTAATATCGGATCTTTGCTTATGATATGCAAATATTTTTCATTATCAACAGTCCTTGACTGAGTATCATATCCGTTATGATATATGTTTTTGAAACTCAACAGATTTCTTGTTGATTTTGGGGAAAATAAAGCATTTTTTATAATAAGCTTTGTACCATTTGATAATGCTAAATTAGCTTTTCCCACTCCTTCTATCAGGTTTGTACCTGATATTGTATTAACGATTTCTTTTGTTGGTTTAAATTCATAAAAATATTTTTAGATCTAAGTATAGTGGTGTGGCTCCACTATCCGCTATACATCTATCTGCTTCATTTGTTTGATCTTGTGCTCCAGTGATGTTCATTTTAATCTTGAAAGTATAAAGAAAATTAAGAAGTGAATAACGATGACATTGTTATATTTTAATAAAAACTTTATTTAATCGAAAGAAAACATTACATGAAGAAAAATACATGGTTAAAGATAGAAAAACAGTTAATTGTTGCATATAACTATTGTTTTAAAACAATAGGTGTTTCAAAGGTCTATGTCAAAGTCTGCAGTGTTCAACTCAACATTGAGATCATTAAAATTATCAACATGGTTCACTTCCTTCTCTTTTCTTTTAAGAGAGGCTTGGTATAGTTCACATAAATGTGGAGTTGTGCGACAAGCCTTCGACCAGTGGTTTGTGCTACCACATCTAAAACAGAAAGTGCCATTGTTTTCGGACCTACCAGCTTCATTCCCCTTGTACTGGTTGGAATTGTTTTGTGGGGCGTGGTAATTTACTGTTCTTTGATTTCTACCACGACCATATCCACGGCCACGACCACGTCCACGGTTATAAAAGTTACCTCGGTATTATTATTACTTTTAAAAGAATGGTTTCGGTTATTAAGGTAACTTTTATCAAAAGAACCTCGGCCACGACCTCGTCCCCACTTTCTTCCAGAGTTTTTAGTAGCAATATTTATCTTTGGAATTGCTAATGATCCTATGGGGCGAGCTTGATGATTTTTCATCAAGAGCTCTTGTTTTTTCTGCTACGAGAAGAAATGAATCAAATCAGAATATCTTTTAAATTTTTGCAACCTATACTGTTGTTGCAAGTTTATATTTGATGCATGAAATGTGGAGAAAGTTTTCTCAACATATCTTCCTCGGTTATAGTTTGCCCACAAAATCTGAGGGTCGAGCATATTCTGAACAAAGCTGATGTGTACTCGTTTACTTTTTTAAAATCTTGGGAACCTGAGATTGTTCCATTCATCTCTAGCAGTAGGAAGTAGAACTTCCCTTGATGATCAAATCTGCTTTGTAAATCTTTTCATAAAACATACGGATCCTCACAATTTGAATATTCAAATTGCAGCTTTCATCAATATGTTTATGTAAAAAGACATCGGCTTTCGCCTTGTCTTGCTCTGAACAAACATTTCCCTCTTGTATTGTTTCTAAGACACCCATTGATTTAAGATGTCTTCTCACATGGGTCGTCCAAGGCATATAGTTTTCTCCATTGATACTAAGAGCTGGGAATTCAATTTTTACAATATTCGACATTCTGATTTCTAAATAAGAATTAAGCTAATAGTAAGATGATTATTAGAATCCATATATATCAATAAACATTGCGATACAATAAAGTGGTAGAGCTATGAACAAATACAAAAATAAGAAAAGTTTAAATTCTTTGGGTGATAGTTCAGCAATGGGGATAAGAATTAAAATAAGCATTATGGTTGCTAGTATTAAACCGGGTGTATCATCTTTGAAAGATTTTTTGGATAAATTTGATAGATGATGTTTATTGTAAACGAAAATAAATTGATAGTGTTAATTTATAGTTTAAAATTATAACCGTTTGTAACGGTTATGTGATTGTTTACAACGGCTATATAACCGTTCATAACGGCTATATACCATCGTCTATGTATATATCAACAATAAATATAACATTATGTTATAAAAACATGAATTTAGTTTATAAAAACAAGATAGAATAAGAACGACAAATTAGGATAAGAATAAGACGTTAGTACGAATAAATGTTATCAATATAATCAAAATGTTAGTTGACATAAAAGGAAACGTTAGTTGTATAAATAATGATTAAGTAAATGTTAGATGCATAAGTAAATGTTAGTTGACATAAGATAAAATGTTAGTTGCATAATCAAAAGTTAGATGCATAATAAAAGTTAGTTTGTTAGTAGTCCCATGATTATCAAAATGTTCAAAATAAGATCTCCTTTATGCTTATTTTATTTATATTAGTTATCTTCTCAATATAAGATATTATATATTATTACTTAATGAAGGTCTTACCTTGATTAGTAGATGACTTTGTGCTCAATTAGTCTTCTGATTAGAGTTTAAGAGCTCTCGTGCTGATAACGTGTTATAATATCACAATGATTAACACAAATTTAGTGTTATAACCTTAAGATTTTAGAAAGAATTGCAAGAACAAGAAGAAGAGAGAAATGTATAACTTATGAAAGTGTATACAAGAGGTACATTCTTCTCCTCTACATTGAGGTGGTATTTATACTACAAAATCAATCAACTTGGTAGACAAGGTAAACTATTTTGGTAGATAAGTAGCATAGTAAACTTATCTACAAGTTTGACAAAGAGTTCATCCACTTGCCATGGTAATAATTCATAACAGTTTTTATATTATCATTTTATGTTTTCTTATATGTTTTTTGGTTAATTAAGATTTAAAATTGTTGGTTGATAAGTTACAAATCATAACTTATAAGCAAAATCTCAAGTTTAATGTGCAAATATAATCGACACCATAACCTATACACAAAATTTTAATTAAAAAAATATATGTAAAAATAACACAATAACCTATATGCCGTGTAGTATAGGTTCATCATACTCTCAGCCAAGTTAAGAAAAAAATTGGGAAGCTATACGCGACGTATGATACCATACGTCGCGTATAACCACCGTCTAACATGCGTCTGACATGCGGCGCGTATAGGGAATGAAAATATTCCCCGATCATCCACCCTATACGCGGTGTATGGATCTATACGCGACGTATAGGATACCCGGTGTTAATTTAAAATTATTTGATGTCTATTTAGCGGGACTCCAAAAATATCCATTTTAAATAGTACGAAAAGGGTTTAAGAAGAAGAGAAAAAGAAAGTTTATATTAACTACCAAATCAACGAAAGTCGGCGCAATAGATCATCCAGGAATCTTGAAAAACAAACAAGTTTACAAAGTCATCCTTCACTGACAAATCTCCTCAATTCACCGACAGATGTTGTAAAAGAGAATATTTTTATTGATTCTCACTTTATCTTCTCTCTGTGATTCTCTAAGATTTCGTTTTTCGTCAATCGATGGCACAAAACCCACCGATGGTTCGCCGTTCAAGCTTCTTATTGCCGCCGACGATCTCCGGCGACGTTAGTGGTTCTTCTCCGGAGACTTATGCACTTATTATTCTTAATCAACGTCTCCCTCGATTCTCACCCGTACTATGGGATCACGGTGAGTTGGGTGTTGATAATGGTGTATATATGTTTGGGTTTTGTTGATGATTGTTGTTGTGTAGAGCAGCAAAGATTCGTGTGTGTGCTGATGGTGGAGGTAATCGATTGTTTGATGATATGCCGGAGATTTGTGCTCATGGAGATGATGTTGCCGGTGTTCGTGAAAGGTTATTTTTTGTTGATTCGCTTAGATTCGTACGCAATCATTGGTTGTGTTGTTTGAGTGCCTTTAAGGTGTTTGATGTTATGCTTGTGAAAGTGTTGTGTGCATATTGTTTATTTGAGTTGCTTTTTGGGAAAAAGGTAGTGGGTTTTAAGACTTCTGGTGGATTCCATAAGAGTCACCATCTTTTTACACTTTTTGAACAAAGAGGGTCATGAGGTCATCCTAAAGAGATGAACATGGAAAATGTTCATGAAAAAATGGTGATGTGTAGTGATTTATGTAGATTTTTGGATAGTAGTTTTTTGGTTATGGGATAGAGGAAAGGTTTACCCCTCTCTCACCCTCCCCACTGCCTAGTGTTAGTGGATTTTACTGTGTATGTTTGTTTGTTTGGTAATTTTCTGCTTTGAATGAGATTTCATCCAGTGTTAGTTGTAAATTAGAACTCCAAACAGCTTACATGTGTAAGATACGATTACGAATGATAGATTAACTGCCACCTTGTGTTCTTAAGTTGATTGCCTGATTTGGAAGTTGATCACTAAGTGTTTTGACCTTCGTAATGACAATCAATAATGGTAACCTTTTTTTATTTGGATAACGGGCAGAGCCCAGAAAATATATAGATGAAAGGAAGGAATTACATTATCAAGATGGCATACCCTCCATAAAACCTGTGGTGTTCCCAGAACAAGCTTTGGGGACCCAAAAAGTCGAGTCTCCAACTCTAAACACTATCACCCCACCTATACGAAAAGGGGCAAGAATTGAAACAACTAAGAACTAGAGGCCTATCATCAGAACTACTATAAAACACCATAATAATATGAATTCAATAACAACAACTTTGAAACACATGTAATAACCATCAAATCTGCTATGTCCTCTGTTTATGTTTGTTTCTTCTGCTGTTTGGTAAAAAGGAAACAGTTTTTGAATTCTAATTTGAGTACATATCTGTTATAGGTACAAGCCGGATGTAATTAAGGGAGACATGGATTCAATAAGACCAGACGTTTTGAATTTCTACAGAAATTTGGTAAGTTGGTTATAATCCATATAAGAAATTATGGATATTCTTGATATCTTGTATTGTTTAGGCTCTAGGTGTTGATAGGGTACTCAGATTGTAGTTGGCAAAGCCGCAAAGGGTTGGTGAGGTAACGGGTAAAAATGAGTAGTCATTTAAGATAGAACAAAATGGGGGGTCGGGTTGACCTGTCAACTCCTTTTCAATCCTTGTGGAATTCGTAACCTTACTTATTTTCACATTTTTGGACCTCTTTGTAACCTACATTTACTTACTTTCATATGTTTTAGTTGTTCATAAGATTAACCTATATTATAAATTCAATTAAATGCAGGGAACCAAGATTGTAGATAATTCTGATGACCAAGACACAACAGATTTACATAAATGCATCACGTATATACTTGATTTTTTTTCTGATGATAGGAAGTCAAATGTAAGTAGAATAGATTACATAGTAATCTTTTATCAGATTAAGTTCTTACATTTTACAAATTATAATATATCATGTACACTTTCGGCCAACAGTTGTGCATACTTGTTGCTGGAGCTCTTGGTGGTAGGTTTGACCATGAAATGGGAAATGTTAACACGTTATGCCACTTTTCAACAACACGGATTGTTCTTCTGTCTGATGATTGTCTTATTCAACTTCTTCCTCATACCCAACATCATGAGATTAGTATCATCGCTTCAGTTGAGGGCCCACATTGTGGCCTGATTCCCATTGGTGCCCCTTCTGGAAGCTCTACAACTACCGGGCTACAATGGAATCTTGGTAGGTACTTTTTTACACATCAGTTCATTGTAGGTGGAAGAAATGGTGGGTTGGGTAGATCAGGTAACGGGTCAAAAAGGGTAATTTCTTTACAAGTTGAACACTTTTAATCAAGTTTGTAACTATTTTTAAGGAATAATGTATGTGGAAGCCATCAAAGTATGTACCATTTTCATTTATACCTATTTTAACCATATTTTTTAAGTATGTACCTTTAAAAGTGTATGTGTCAACGCGTGCACTTAAAATTCGTTTTTTAACAAAATTAAGGGCATTTTCCTCATTCTGAACCCAAGTTGGTAATAAACCATATACATACTTGGTAGCTTATAAAGTAGTTTTGTTAAGTAATCAGTGTATCAACTATCAAGTATGATCACACAATTATATTATTTAGTCTAGTTTTTTGAATAATATATTGCATTGTATGTTTCACTTTGGTGACTTGATCCATTTTATTATTGAATATATAATTTTTCATTTTTACCCGTTTGACCTCTTAAAATAAACAAGACCACACATATCTTTTAGGATTTCAAACTGGATATTACAGTTTAATGTTTCTTGTTACCTGATTATTTCTAAACACAAATTTCATGTTTACAGATAATACAGAAATGAGATTCGGCGGCTTAGTGAGCACATCAAATATCGCCACAGGAGAAACAGTAACGGTTAGATCTGATTCTGATCTTTGTGGACAATATCTCTTAAGAAAAACATCCATGAAGGTGAAGAAGGTGAAGTCCATGATTCTCAACATGTCAACCTCAGCTGATATTCTAAAGTCTATTTATTAATTTTTTTTGGTGTGATTATAATAAATATAGTTTTGGTCTATCTAGAAGTTAAATAGTTTTTGTGCCTGATTTGCAATACTTATGTTTGTTTCTTTTATGTTCTCTGACTTGCAAAGCATAATGGGTTAGGTTGATCAAATAAATTTTGGTAACTTTTTTAATATTTCAAGTATGTAACATGTTAATATGTTACTTTGCGGTTAATCTGAGTTATTTTAAGTTTTAACAGGCATTAGTTGTGTGTGATCCTGCCTGTTTATTATTTCCTTTTAGACTGTATAGTGGTTGTTTAGTTAAAATCTCACTTAAATGTCATGTAGATAAAAATCATTTCACTAAAGTTTTTTTTATATCATGTGTAGTGGTAACTAATGTTTGGTGCCATATTGATTTAATATTTAATAAAAGTTGTGTTTGGCCCCCGTTAAGGGCTTAGACCGTTTAAATCTCTTTATGATTAGTTTGTAATGGTGTTGCAGCCCCACTTGTGTTCGTATCATCATGTTTGGAGCCCTCAAAATACTCACTACGTTTGGTCTTATAGTTTTGTCACTAGAGTTTTCAAAATTGCTTTTTTTGTTGTTACTTCAAATGAAAATATATAACCTGAATATAAATGTTTGTCATAAAAACAGACCTTCATTTATATAGAGAATAGGAGATAGGAGATGGTAAATTGCCTTTGGTTACAACTTAAAGAATGAAACCAACTATTTTTGTGAATCCATAATTCCTTCTATAATTTTAACAGCCATTAGCTCATTCAATTGAAAAACGGTTTCCCTATAATCCTTCTTTAAGTACATGGAAAAACGATTAATTGGTGATTTTGGCCATAACTTGACCCGACCCAAATAGCGTAGCGCGGAACTTGATTGAAAACTTGTAACCTTAATTTTGTGTTTTTTGTAGGTTTCCTATACGAGCCTTGAAACTTGTAAGCTTTCAAAGAGTATTACATTAGGTTTTCTATATGAACTCATCCGTATAATTTGAGGAAATTCAATAATATTTTTTTTATTAATAAAGAAATATTTTGATTTGATATTTTCAGGGTACCAAAAAACATCCTACCCTCTATTTTTGTTCATCCCACTTATTTTGCAAGTGCTCATAAATGAAAGGAAGAAAAATACCCGTGAGATTCTAACATCAACTTCCTTCAAAAGAAAAAATACTAATAAAAAGTAGAAATATTAAAAATAAAAGAAAAACAACTTTGATTGTTCGAGGGTTGATGGGTGACTGACTTGAAAGTTTTTACTTGAACCGGTAACAAATTTAAGGCTACTTGACCTTTTACACCGGACGAGATAAACGGTCGTTTGTCAACAAGTAAACGACTGCTAGCATAAAACTAAATGGCAGTTTGCATGCCGGTAAACTATAGTTTATAGTATGATAACGATCGTTTGCAGCACGATAAACGATAGTTTATAAGTCACTAAACGGCAGTTTTGCCTTTTTTTAATAACTATATTAACTTTTCTATTTATAGTTGTATTATACTAAATTTTATATTTTTAAGTTTTTATAATTAGTATACATGCACATAATTATATTAACCTTTTTTATTTATTGTTATATTATACTAATTTATATATTGTTAAGTTTTTATTATATTAACTTTTTTTATTTTATAGTTATATTATACTAAATTTATATATTGTTAACTTTTTATTATATTAACTGTTTCTATTTATAGTTATTATACTCAATTTTTATATTATTAAGTTTTTATATTTAACTTTTTTTATTATAGTTATAATATTTTTTCTATTTATAGTCATAATAACTATTTATATAATTTTATATATTATTAAGTTGTTATGTACATGCATTAGTTTTTTTCTATTTATAATTATATTAACTTTTTAATTACATTATATAGCTTTTATATAAATTTAAGATAAAAATTATATACAAGTTTAAAATATTTGAACTTTATATAGTTCATATAATTTATATAATTTCATAATTTTTGAACTTTATACTATGAATGCTTAGAAATAACAGTAAAACTTACATAGTTCATATTTTTTAATATAATTTAAAATAATTTATATATGTCTATAACTATATAATTTAAAATATTAGATTTATATTAGAAATCAAAATAAATAAATGAATGAATAATTTTAGAACTTTATAATATAAATACTAAAATTACAAATGATACTAATCTAATCTATATTGAAACGATTAATAGTTTTATTATGAATTATATATTGATTATATATTTGAAGTCTCTTCTTGTACATTCTTTCCCAGACAACCGCATTATTACTTTTGTGAAAATTCCATAACGGCGTTATGAAAAGCAATAGATATTCATCCTCGAAGCGCACAGAGACGTAATGACAACCGTACACATGTGTAATAGTAATAAAATGGTGATACATGAGTTCATGTGTGTAATTTTGCAACCAGTTGTGTAACACCCCAACCCGAATAAGATTGACGTGTCACATCATACGATAATCAGAGATGATATTCATAACTTAGTTAACATACTTAACCAAAAAAAAACCTCTAAATCAATACAATATTTCCAAAGAAAAACTAAGTCTACAAAAAAATCTGTCTTAAATATTTTTATTCATGCCCTAATTCTAGTTTCTTGATTTACTCTCTCTTCACACGTTTCCATTTTCCCTTTCAGTACCTGCCGTGTAAAACAAGAAACACAAAAAAACAAACACGGCTGAGCCAAAAATTATTCAGTATAAAAAGAACAATAGCAGTTAAAGATGAAACGAAAGAGATACAATAGTAGAACAATACGTTTTGAGTAACTCTTAGCACATTTAGCAGTAAGCAATGTGTGCATCTTTCAGCACATGTAGGTGCGTCTCTCAGCACGTGTAGGTGCGTCTCTCAGCACGCGTTGGTGCGTCTCTCACACGCGTAGGTGCGTCTCTCACCACGCGTAGGTGCGTCTCTCACCACGCGTAGGTGCGTCTTTTAGCACATGTAAACAATATGCTCGTGTATTGGCATCAAATTAAAGTCATATTAAGTCACATATAATTTTAAGTAGGCCCTCTAGATTTTGTTTAAGCATCTACAATATTAGTTACATAGGAACATGCGATAATGAGTTCAAGAAAAATAAATTGCATCACATGTATAACAATGTCAATAGTTCAATTCAATTCTAATAATATTATTATCTTATGACTAAAGATCAAATAACGAGGTAGATACCGAATAAAAGTAGGCATAGAAATAAAGGTCGGTACGGTTTTATTCGAGATGAACCAATCTTCAAAGAAATTAACACAGAGAAGGGAAAATAGAACAAGACAAACTTTTTCTGATGCTCGTTACGAAGACAAAAGAGAAATTAAATACATCACTTAGGAATGCAAATATGGAAATGCAGCTGTGCAATTAAAAATAAAAATAAGGAAATAACAACTTTCAAGGAGATCCACAAATATTCTAGCAATGTCTATGATTCCTCTCCACCAATTATGCTCCAATTACTATTCTTTATCTTGATTGCATGCATCCATGGAAAGATTTTATCTTTCCAAATTCTTCATTTTCGTTAGTTGAGAAAACGCGCAGGCCGGATGATAACGTGTTTGGGTCGAGACTGCATGTTTGGGCCGGTGTCGTTTACATGGCTCGTAACATTATCCCGCCCTTCTAAATTGGCCTTGTCCTCAAGGCCGGAGCTGTCATCTGGCTGCACTGTAGCTAGGAAATCCGGAGGTAAAGGGGTGAATTCTTTCTGCCAGTCCCCTTTGCAAGCACGTAACAACGAGACATGAAAGACCGGGTGGATGCGTGAGCCTAGAGGCAACTCTAAACGATATGCGACCTTCCCGATACTATCAATGATTTTGAAAGGACCATAGTAGCGACGACTTAACTTCTCAATAGTCCGGGAAGCTACGGATTGCTGTCGGTACATGCGTAAACGCAACAATACCAAATCACCGACCGAAAATTCTTTTTCTTGGCGGTGTTTATTAGCCTGGTCTGCCATCCTCTGACGGGATATTTGCAATGTGGATTTGAGAAGGTTAAGCACTCTTTGATGTTCCGGTAAGGTTTCGTCAATGGTGGTGGATCCGTTGGTGTGCAGCGTGTAGTGGGGCAAAGACGATGGTGGCCGCCCATAGAGTGCTTGGAATGGTGTCATGTCGATTGCACTATGGTGGCTCGTGTTGTACCAAAATTCAGCTAAGTACAAGTATTTGGTCCAACGGTTTGGTTCATCACATGTGAAGCATCTTAAGTAACTTTCCAACATACGGTTAACCACTTCGGTTTGACCATCCGTTTGAGGATGGTAGGCACTAGAATGTAAGAGAGTAGTACCAACAGAGTGAAATAATTCTTTCCAAAACTTGCTGAGGAAGATGGGGTCTCGATCTGAAAGTATGCTCTTTGGGAGACCATGTAACTTGTAGATTTGATCAAGGAAAATAGTGGAAAGAGAGGTGGCGGTGTAGTTGGGTCGTAACGGAATAAAGTGTGCGAACTTAGTGAGTCGATCAACAATGACCCAGATGGCGGTTTTTCCATTCGAAGGTGGTAGGTTAGTGATGAAATCCATGGAGATCTCCTCCCACACTGAGTAGGAATAGGAAGTGGTTGAAGCAACCCATAAGGTTTTTGGGTGGAGTATTTGGTTTGTTGACATACCTTGCAATTGTTGATGTACTCAGTGACCTCTTGTTTAAGATTGGACCAAGAGAAGGAGCATTGAATTCTTTTGATGGTAGCCGTAATACCTGAGTACCCTCCTATTTTGCTTGAGTGAAATTCATTTAGTAGCTTGAGCCGTAAGGAAGGGATAACATGAACAAAGAGCTTATTATCCCGATAAATTAAGCCGTCATGCAATTGTTGGTTCTGGTGGTTATCCGGGGATTCTGATACTTGTCGAAGGATTTCATGACCCTCTTGGGTAGACATGTAATAGTCTCTAAGTTCATGTAACCATGGAAAGTATGGTATGGAAAGTGTAAGTAGCTGTGCATCGGTTATCCGACTTAATGCATCGGCCACATGGTTTTCTTTTCTTGGTTTATAAAAGATTTCAAAATCATACCCAATTAGTTTACTAGTCCATTTGTGTTGCTCTGGTGTTTGTATAACTTGAGTCAAGAGATGACATCAGCTTCGTTGATCGGTAAAAACACGAAACGGCGACCCAATAAATAGTGCCGCCATTTCTTGATGCTTCGGTGATAGCAAATAATTCACGGACATAAGCAGAAGTGGCCTTCATCTTTGGACTGAGTTCTTGCTAAAAAAAGCGATAGGCTTGTCTTGTTGAGATAAAATAGCTGCAATGCCATAATCCGATACATCTGTTGTGACATCAAAAACAAAAGCAAAATTGGGTAATGTGAGGGTAGGTAATTTTATCATAACCTGCTTGAGTGTGTCGAATGCTATCTGAGCAGCTTCAGACCATATAAACTTGTTATTTCCTTTTAGCAAATTAGTGAGTGGGCCAGCAATATGGGAGTAGTTCCGCACAAACCTTCAGTAATAACCCGTCAAGCCGAGGAACCCACGAAGTGCTGTATGTGATGTAGGGATTGGCCAGTTTTGAATGGGGATTATCTTTTCTTTGTTGGTGGCCACTCCGGAACGAGATATGATATGACCAAGATAATTGATCTCTGTAACTCCAAACATACATTTAGACAACTTAGCATAATATTGATGTGTATAAAGGGTTTGGAAAACCTGTTGAAGATGGACGACATGTTCTGATTGTGACTTGCTATAAACAAGTATGTCGTAAAAAAACCAATACGAACCATCGTAAAACATCATGAAAAATATCATTCATGGCAGCTTGGAATGTGGAAGGAGCATTGGACAACCCGAATGGCATGACAAGGAACTCGTAAAGCCCGTCGGTTGTACGAAAGCAGTCTTTGTGTATCCTCTTGCGCCACTCTAATCTGGTGATACCCTGCACGCAAATCCAATTTAGAAAATATTCTGCACCAAGTAACTCGTCCAATAGTTCATCTACAGTTGGTATCGGAAATCGGTCCCGGATGGTGAGGGCATTTAAGGCGCGATAGTCAACACAAAAACGCCAAGTGCCGTCTTTTTTGCGGACTAATAATACGGGAGATGAATATGGGCTAGTGCTTGGTTTAATGACCCCTTCAGACAACATTTCCTTAATGAGATTAGACATAATCTTCTTTTGGTAATGGGGTAGCGATACGGACGAACATTAACAGGTTGGTTGTTAGGTTGTAGATGT
>CM046441.1:2107500-2115000 GCA_025506515.1 Flaveria trinervia
ATGTATGTATGTATGTAGTATGTATGTATGTATGTATGTAGATGTATGTATGTATGTATGTATGTATGTATGTATGTATGTATGTATGTATGTAGTATGTATGTAGTATGTATGTATGTATGTATGTATGTATGTATGTATGTATGTATGTATGTATGTATGTATGTATGTATGTATGTATGTATGTATGTATGTATGTATGTATGTATGTAGTATGTATGTATGTATGTATGTATGTAGTATGTATGTATGTATGTATGTATGTATGTATGTATGTATGTATGTATGTATGTATGTATGTATGTATGTATGTATATATGTATGGGTATGTGTAGTATGTATGTATGTATGTATGTATGTATGTATGTATGTATGTATGTATGTATGTATGTATGATGTATGTATGTATGTATGTATGTATGTATGTATGTATGTATGTATGTATGTATGTATGTATGTAGTATGTATGTATGTATGTATGTGGATGTATGTATGTATGTATGTGGTAT
Source organism: Flaveria trinervia (assembly GCA_025506515.1). Lineage (NCBI taxonomy): Eukaryota > Viridiplantae > Streptophyta > Magnoliopsida > Asterales > Asteraceae > Flaveria > Flaveria trinervia. The sequence goes on from CM046441.1 coordinate 2,108,010, forward strand.
GTATGTATGTATGTATGTATGTAGATGTATGTATGTATGTGGTATGTATGTATGTATGTATGTATGTATGTATGTATGTATGTATGTATGTAGTTATGTATGTATGTATGTATGTATGTATGTATGTATGTATGTATGTAGTATGTAGTATGTATGTATGTATGTATGTATGTATGTATGTATGTATGTATGTATGTATGTATGTATGTATGTATGTATGTATGTATGTAGTATGTATGTATGGATGTATGTATGTATGTATGTATGTATGTATGTATGTATGTATGTATGTATGTATGTATGTATGTATGTATGTATGTAGTATGTATGTATGTATGTATGTATGTATGTATGTATTGTGTTATGTTGTATGTATGTATGTATGTATGTAGTATGTATGTATGTATGTATGTATGTATGTATGTATGTATGATGTATGTATGTATGTATGTATGTATGTATGTATGTATGTATGTAGTATGTATGTATGTATGATGTATGTATGTATGTATGTAGTATGTAGTATGTATGTATGTATGTATGTATGTATGTATGTAGTGGTATGTATGTATGTATGTATGTATGTATGTAGTATGTATGTATGTATGTATGTATGTATGTATGTATGTATGTATGTATGTATGTATGTATGTATGTATGTATGTATGTATGTATGTATGTATGTATGTATGTATGTATGTAGTATGTATGTATGTATGTATGTATGTATGTATGTATGATGTATGAGTATGTATGTATGTATGTATGTATGTATGTATGTATGTAGTATGTATGTATGTATGTATGTATGTAGTATGTATGTATGTATGTATGTATGTATGTATGTATGTATGTATGTATGTATGTATGTATGTATGTATGTATGTATGTATGTATGTATGTATGTATGTATGTATGTATGTATGTATGTATGTATGTAGTATGTATGTATGTATGTATGTATGTATGTATGTATGTATGTATGTATGTATGTATGTATGTATGTATGTATGTATGTAGTATGTATGTATGTAGTATGTATGTATGTTGTATGTATGTAGTATGTATGTATGTATGTTGTATGTATGTATGTATGTATGTATGTATGTATGTATGTATGTAGTATGTATGTATGTATGTATGTATGTATGTATGTATGTATGTATGTATGTATGTATGTATGTATGTATGTATGTATGTATGTATGTATGTATGTATGTATGTATGTGTATGTATGTATGTATGTATGTATGTATGTATGTATGTATGTATGTATGTATGTATGTATGTATGTAGTATGTATGTATGTATGTATGTATGTATGTATGTAGTATGTATGTATGTATGATGTATGTATGTATGTATGTATGTATGTATGTATGTATGTATGTATGTATGTATGTATGTATGTATGTATGTATGTATGTATGTATGTATGTATGTATGTATGTATGTATGTATGTATGTATGTATGTATGAGTATGTATGTATGTATGTATGTATGTATGTTGTATGTATGTATGTATGTATGTATGTATGTATGTATGTATGTATGTTGTAGTATGTATGTATGTATGTATGTATGTATGTATGTATGTATGTATGTATGTATGTATGTATGTATGTATGTATGTATGTATGTATGTATGTATGTATGTATGTATGTATGTATGTATGTATGTATGTATGTATGTATGTATGTATGTATGTATGTATGTATGTATGGTGTATGTATGTATGTATGTATGTATGTATGTAGTATGTATGTATGTTGTATGTATGTATGTATGTATGTATGTATGTATGTATGTATGTATGTAGTATGTATGTATGTATGTATGTATGTATGTATGTATGTATGTATGTATGTATGTATGTATGTAGTATGTATGTATGTATGTATGTATGTATGTATGTATGTATGTATGTATGTATGTATGTAGTATGTATGTATGTATGTATGTAGTATGTATGTATGTATGTATGTATGTATGTATGATGTATGTATGTATGTATGTATGTATGTATGTATGTATGTATGTATGTATGTATGTATGTATGTATGATAGTATGTATGTATGATGTATGTATGTATGTATGTATGTTTATGTATGTATGTATGTATGTATGTATGTATGTAGTATGATGTATGTATGTATGTATGTATGTATGTATGTATGATGTATGTAGTATGTTGTATGTATGTAGATGTATGTATGTATGTATGTATGTATGTATGTATGTATGTATGTATGTATGTATGTATGTATGTATGTATGTATGTATGTATGTAGGTATGTATGTATGTATGTATGTATGTATGTATGTATGTATGTATGTATGTATGTATGTATGTATGTATGTATGTATGTATGTATGTATGTATGTATGTATGTATGTATGTAGTTGTATGTATGTATGTATGTATGTATGTATGTATGTATGTATGTATGTATGTATGTATGTATGTATGTAGTATGTATGTATGTATGTAGTATGTATGTATGTATGTATGTATGTATGTATGTATGTATGTGGTATGTATGTATGTATGTATGTATGTATGTATGTATGTATGTATGTAGTATGTATGTATGTATGTATGTATGTATGTATGTATGTATGTATGTATGTATGTATGTATGTATGTATGTATGTATGTGTATGTATGTATGTATATGTATGTATGTATGTATGTATGTATGTATGTATGTATGTATGTATGTAGTATGTATGTATGTATGTATGTATGTATGTAGTGTATGTGTATGTATGTATGTATGTATGTATGTATGTATGTATGTATGTATGTATGTATGTAGTATGTATGTATGTATGTATGTATGTATGTATGTATGTATGTATGTATGTATGTATGTATGTATGTATGTATGTAGTATGTATGTATGATGTATGTATGTATGTATGTATGTATGTATGTATGTAGTATGTATGTAGTATGTATGTATGTATGTATGTATGTATGTATGTATGTATGTATGTATGTATGTATGTATGTAGTATGTATGTATGTATGTATGTATGTATGTATGTATGTATGTATGTATGTATGTATGTATGTATGTATGTATGTATGTATGTATGTATGTATGTATGTAGTATGTATGTATGTATGTATGTATGTATGTATGTATGTAGGTGTATGTATGTATGTATGTATGTATGTATGTATGTATGTATGTATGTATGTATGTATGTATGTATGTATGTATGTAGTATGTATGTATGTATGTATGTATGTATGTATGTATGTATGTATGTATGTATGTATGTATGTAGTATGTATGTATGATGTATGTATGTATGTATGTATGTATGTATGTATGTATGTATGTATGTATGTATGTATGTATGTATGTATGATGTATGTATGTATGTATGTAGTATGTATGTATGTATGTATGTATGTATGTATGTATGTATGTATGTATGTATGTATGTATGTATGTATGTATGTATGTATGTATGTATGGTGTATGTATGTATGTATGTATGTATGTATGTATGTATGTATGTATGTATGTATGTATGTTGTATGTATGTATGTATGTGTGTATGTATGTATGATGTATGTATGTATGTATGTATGTATGTATGTATGTATGTATGTATGTATGTATGTATGTATGTATGTATGTATATGTATGTATGTATGTATGTATGTATGTATGTATGTATGTATGTATGTATGTATGTGATGTATGTATGTATGTATGTATGTATGTATGTATGTATGTATGTTGTATGTATGTATGTATGTATGTATGTATGTATGTATGTATGTATGTATGTATGTATGTATGTATGTATGTATGTATGTATGTATGTATGTATGTATGTTTATGTATGTATGTATGTATGTATGTATGTATGTATGTATGTATGTATGTATGTATGTATGTATGTATGTAGATGTATGTATGTATGTATGTATGTATGTATGTATGTATGTATGTATGTATGTATGTATGTATGTATGTATGTATGTAGTATGTATGTATGTATGTATGTATGTATGTATGTATGTATGTATGTATGTGGTATGTATGTATGTATGTATGTATGTATGTATGTATGTATGTATGTATGTATGTGTATGATGTATGTATGTATGTATGTATGTATGTATGTATGTATGTATGTATGTATGTATGTATGTATGTATGTAGTATGTATGTATGTATGTATGTATGTATGTATGTATGTATGTATGTATGTATGTATGTATGTAGTATGTGTTGTATGTATGTATGTATGTATGTATGTATGTATGTATGTATGTATGTATGTATGTATGTATGTATGTATGTATGTATGATGTATGTATGTATGTAGGTATGTATGTATGTATGTATGTATGTATGATGTATGTATGTATGTATGTATGTATGTATGTATGTATGTATGTATGTATGTATGTATGTATGGTATGTATGTATGTATGTATGTATGTATGTAGTATGTATGTATGTATGTATGTATGTATGTATGTATGTATGTATGTATGTATGTATGTATGTATGTATGTATGTATGTATGTATGTAGTATGTTGTATGTATGTATGTATGTATGTATGTATGTATGTATGTATGTATGTATGTATGTATGTATGTATGTATGTATGTATGTATGTATGTATGTATGTATGTATGTATGTATGTATGTATGTATGTATGTATGTATGTATGTATGTATGTATGTATGTATGTATGTATGTATGTATGTAGTATGTATGTATGTATGTATGTATGTATGTATGTATGTATGTATGTATGTATGTATGTATGTATGTATGTATGTATGTATGTATGTATGTATGTATGTATGTATGTATGTATGTATGTATGTATGTATGTATGTATGTATGTATGTATGTATGTATGTAGTATGTATGTATGTATGTATGTATGTATGTATGTATGTATGTATGTATGTATGTAGTATGTATGTATGTATGTATGTATGTATGTATGTATGTATGTAGTGTAGTATGTATGTATGTATGTATGTATGTATGATGTGTATGTATGTATGTATGTATGTATGTATGTATGTATGTATGTATGTATGTATGATGTATGTAGTATGTATGTATGTATGTATGTATGTATGTAGTATGTATGTATGTATGTATGTATGTATGTATGTATGTATGTATGTTGTATGTATGTATGTATGTATGTATGTAGTATGTATGTATGTATGTATGAGTATGTATGTATGTATGTATGTATGTATGTATGTATGTATGTATGTATGTATGTATGTATGTATGTATATGTATGTATGTATGTATGTATGTATGTATGTATGTATGTATGTATGTATGTATGTATGTATGTATGTATGTATGTATGTATGTATGTATGTAGTATGTATGTATGTATGTATGTATGTATGTATGTATGTATGTATGTATGTTGTATGTATGTATGTATGTATGTATGTATGTATGTATGTATGTATGTATGTATGTATGTATGTAGTATGTATGTATGTATGTATGTATGTATGTATGTATGTATGTATGTATGTATGTAGTATGTATGTATGTATGTATGTATGTATGTATGTATGTATGTATGTGGTATGTATGTATGTATGTATGTATGTATGTATGTATGTATGTATGTATGTATGTATGTATGTATGTATGTATGTATGTATGTATGTATGTATGTATGTATGTATGTATGTATGTATGTATGTATGTATGTTGTATGTATGTATGTAGTATGTATGTATGTTGTATGTATGTATGTATGTATGTATGTATGTATGTATGTATGTATGTATGTAGTATGTATGTATGTGTATGTATGTATGTATGTATGTATGTATGTATGTATGTATGTATGTATGTATGTATGTATGTATGTAGTGATGTATGTATGTATGTATGTATGTATGTATGTATGTATGTATGTATGATGTATGTATGTATGTATGTATGTATGTATGTATGTATGTATGTATGATGTATGTATGTAGTATGTATGTATGTATGTATGTATGTATGTATGTATGTATGTATGTGTATGTATGTATGTATGTATGTATGTATGTATGTATGTATGTATGTATGTATGTATGTATGTATGTATGTATGTTGTATGTATGTATGTATGTATGATGTATGTATGTATGTATGTATGTATGTATGTATGTATGTGTATGTATGTATGTATGTATGTATGATGTATGTATGTATGTAGTATGTATGTATGTATGTATGTATGTATGTATGTATGTATGTATGTAGTATGTATGTATGTATGTATGTATGTATGTATGTATGTATGTATGTAGTATGTATGTATGTATGTATGTATGTATGTATGTATGTATGTATGTATGTATGTATGTATGTATGTATGTATGTATGTATGTATGTATGTAGTATGTATGTATGTAGTATGTATGTATGTATGTATGTATGTATGTATGTATGTATGTATGTATGTATGTATGTATGTATGTATGTATGTATGTATGTATGTATGTATGTATGTATGTATGTATGTATGTATGTATGTATGTAGTATGTATGTATGTATGTATGTATGTATGTATGTATGTATGTATGTATGTATGTATGTATGTATGTATGTATGTAGTATGTATGTATGTATGTATGTATGTATGTATGTAGTATGTATATGTATGTATGTATGTAGTATGTATGTATGTATGTATGTATGTATGTATGTATGTATGTATGTATGTATGTATGTATGTATGTATGTATGTATGTATGTATGTATGTATGTATGTATGTATGTATGTAGTATGTATGTATGTATGTATGTGGTATGTATGTATGTATGTATGTATGTATGTATGTATGTATGTATGTATGTAGTATGTATGTATGTATGTATGTATGTATGTAGTATGTATGTATGTATGTATGTATGATGTATGTAGTATGTATGTATGTATGTATGTATGTATGTATGTATGTATGTA
>CM046441.1:2120000-2167484 GCA_025506515.1 Flaveria trinervia
AGCCTACTAGAAGTTGTAGAACAAAATATAAGTTTTAGATAAATTGTGTGGAAACACCTTTAGTTACTTGTTGAAAATGGTTGTAGTATGCACTATGTAACTGTCTATATCATTTGCCCTGTGGATTATTTGTAGTATTATAGAAGTGTTTCTTTTGTAGTTTTTATGTTTATTTTATTTCTTTTATTTTTGCTCAACAATGTAGATAGTAACTTTATGTGGTATTTGGTTAGTATGTATGGTTATGGGTGTGTTATATTATGTATGTATGTTGATGTTGTATGGATACTTCCGGTAGATGTTTCGATGTGGTTGGTTTATGTAGTATGGTTACTTAGGTGTGAGGTATGTAGGGGTGCTTATATGATGTACATTACCGTATGTATGAGATATGATATAATTCATTGTAGCATTAGGATTTTTACAATGGTATTTGGTTGTAAGTATTAGGATTTTGTATTGTGTTGGTTTTTTAATTATGTTCCGTGTAATTCACCGTAATGATATTATAATGATGTAATGTAATTTATGTAAGTATTAAATATGTAATAAAATAAAATGATGCAAGGGTTGTAACTAACATGATGTCATATGGTTACATTTAAAAACGTTTGATGTAACATTGGTAATGACCGTTATGTGTACAGAACTTTTAATAGTAATATGATGACTAGTTTACATGTATTTATATTGATGTATGTCATTTGTATGTTGTAATGATTATCTATTTGTAGTTGGAGTGATGTAATATCATAGGAATAACATTGTAACTTGTTTTTGTATAACTTCCTGCATGTTACAACTGTGTACGTTGTAATATGTATGTATTATGTACATGTTGAAAACTTTTATTGGCAATACTATAGTAGTATTATAAAAGAAAAAAAAATATAATGAGTTGAATGGTGTAATTTTTATAGAAAAATAACATTTATAAAAAGTTATAAGTGTGTAAAATAAAAAAAGGTAAAGTTTTTAAAATAAAAGAAAAAGAATAGAATGTATAGTAATGACATTATCATGATCCTATTAAATTTGAATTTGATAGATTTGTTAAATACTTTATGCCTTTTTTATAAAAATTTTTTGAGATCTTTCATCCATTTTGGTCTATGGTTAGGATTGTAGTTAAAAGGTTTTTATAAAAATAAAAGGTTTTATAATAACCAAACATATATAATATATATATATATATATATATATATATAACTAAATGATATTTTTCTTATACCGCAAGGAAGTAAAATTACCTCAGAATGAGAAGGAAAAGTACACATAACATGGTACCAAAGCCCTAGAACGCTGTTAATATTACAACACTCAAAAGGTAAAAATAATAGAAGGGATAGTAAATATGTTTCTACTCCATAGAAGCAGAAAAACATAGTTTGGTCAAATATTCAAAGTCAATGGAGCACAGTAGATCAAGTAAAAAGTGTGCAAATAACCGAAACTCAGAACCCTAAACCATCGAAACCCTAAAAACGCTGACCAGGTCAATGCACCGACCCGTGGACTAGATTATTTGCTATCTGCAACTTCAGTTTTCTCCTCAGAACCGCCTCTGCTGCTTTGCTGGTTGCACCTGCTTCTTGACCTGCATCAAGAAATCATTGTTATCATTAATTATTTGATTTATCTAATATATTATGTTCTGAAGTGTATATCCATCCAAATGTGGTAATTTAGCCATGAATATTTGTAATTAAAACTGAAATGATAAGTTACCTTCATCGTCACTCTCATCATCATCACCGCCCATGAAATCACCCATATCTGGCATGCCTTCCATTCCCATGCCGCCCATCCCCGGCATACCCATGCCGCCCATTCCAGGCATGCCCATGCCGCCCATTCCAGGCATGCCCATGCCGCCCATTCCAGGCATGCCCATGCCACCCATGCCGCCCATACCAGCCATGTCACCAAATTTCTGTAAATAGTAGATTAATGGTATGAAAATTTAGGTAGATTAAAGGGAAATTAAGATGATTGTTTATAAGACAGTTTCATTACTGAGAAATCCATTCTCCATGTCGGTTCTGCAGGACCTGAAAAATTAAATCGCACAATCAAATTCATGAATACATGATAAAGATAGAAGTGACAGTTTCAACCCATTCACTTATGAATTGATCAATTCATGTTACTTTAATTTCTAATGCGTCAAATGGGTATAGTAAATATAGAGTAAATAAGGAAAGACAAGTGTTTTAACTTTTAAATGCAAAAAAACATCTTAGATCCTACAACTCAAAGATTGAAGATGTGCGATTTTTGTAATAACAATGTATTTAAAAAAGTTAATATTAGGAGAAAAAGTTTTGCGGGTCAACCTAGCCTAATTTGTTTGGATCCATAGCAAAAAAATATCCATTTTGATCCTTCATCCAACCCACCCATTTTGCCACCTCTATGAGTTTGTCTCTAGCTCATCAACAAGTAGAATAAAAAAAATATAGCTAAAACAAAAACAAGCCAAAAGTCACTCAAACTTAAATGATAAAACCTCTTGAATCATCTATTCAAAAGATTTAAACTATCATTGAAATAATACTATTCTCGCGATGGTATCTAGTCACTTATAACTAAAAGTTGGAAAATGAGATGGCATACCAGCATCATCATCCTCATCAGCCCATTTGTCCCAATCAACTTTCACATAATGTGGGGTTTTGGCATCTCCAGCAAGAAGTTTACTCCACCATTTGGCCTCTTGCTTTCTCCACAATACAAAATATACTTCTCTCGCCTATATTTATTTTGCTTCCTACATAATACACAACAAAATTATAGTGAGAACCTATTTCTTTGCGTATTTGTTGATATTTTAATGAGATAAAATTTTACTTCGATTTAACTTCATAGTTTTCCTCCAAGAAGTGAAAAGACTTGGAAAAACTAAACAAACGATTTTATGACAACTACAATAGACGGTATGGTAATAAAGTTGCAGTTAAAGTTAACTATTTTTCTTTCAAGTTAAAAGAACACAAAACTAGTACATTACATTTTGTCTATTTTCCCTAAACTTGAAGACAGAGGTTCACAGTTATTAGAAATAAAAACAACAAAAGACTATTAAATATAGCAAACTTTATTAGAGAGACAAACAAACAAGTTCCATTTCATGTTGTGCTTATTAATACAGTAATACATGCAGGCTTGGTTTTAAAAAGCAAGAAGCGCACCGAGGTGACAGGGTCTAAAACCAAAGCGCGAAGCGCAAAAGCGGAGGGCTTTTCGTACGCAAAGCGCTAAGTGTTTTAATAATTTTTTTAATATAACCCTATAGGTTTTAGCATTCCCACCCAAAATATAGCTATAAATAATGTTATATATGCTTTAATGTAGAATTACATGTATGTATAAACTTATTTAGCAACATTTATAGCACTTTGAAGCAATAAAACACCCCTGTACAAGAAGCGCGCGCCTCAGGAGGATTTTTTTCCCCAAAAAATCACGCTTTTCTAGCGCTTCTTGTACAGTATGCGGCCTTGTGGTACAAAAAGCCACACCCTCGCCTCAAGGGTCACCTTGCGCCTAGACGCGCTCAGGCGCTTTTTAAAACAAGCTTGCAGGAACCACCAAACTGAATACAAACCCTTAAAAAATGATATACTAAAGGGATGGTTTCAAAGATATTACTGAAAAGTTCAAAAATTCATACTATATATATATAGAGAGAGAGCGAGATATGCTATACAAAAGCAATTTTGAGTAAAGAGCTACATGAACATAAAACAACACAAGCATGGTTTTTAAACCACCTCTCTTTTCTCTCCCACTACATGCGACTATCTTCATGTACAACGTACAAGTGCTTATGCGGTACCGCAATTCCCTACTTAAATATGGTTAAAGCATGTGTTACCCTTTAAAACATTAATATTATCATATTCACTCACTTCATAGCAAATATTAGGTCACTTATTTACATGATACTGTGAAACTACAAAGATAAAGATATCTATGAAATTTCAGAACATATATGAAACTAACCTTTAATTAAAGGTTACTTTAACTTACCTCTACATTAACTTTGTCAAAAGCTCAAGCTTAAGGTCATATTCATGCTGACCAGCTTTAGCAGAAAATGTAAAAACACCTTCAGGGGCAAGATTGACTTTTGCATCTTTTGTATCAGCCAATACTACGGTGATATAGACTTTGTCCTCCCTCTGAGCCCACTTCACCTCAGGATGGCGACTACATATATAAAAAATTATATAAATTTAATTCTATTGAGAAATAAAACATAGTATACCTCCAAATACAACATCATCAAAATAATACTTGCCGACTATGAGCCGTAATGCAAATCAAAATTTTAGCTGGAAAGGTAACAGTTAAAATATTAATCGTAAGTAACTCAACTGCTCACTATCTTCCATATTGTATTTTTCAGAAACTGGATCAGTTTTTAATAACATATCTGGTCATGTTTAATCCGCTATCTATTTATGAACCATTTACATCCTTACAATAAAAGAATGATTTTAACATTAAACAACACAGAGATACAAATTTATATGAAAGAAAGTCCTTACAGATAAAGATGGCTACAAAACATTAACATATCAAAAAAGGGCAAAAATAGTGATACCTACCATCCACCAAACTAGATATAAGTAAACTAACTATCCGGTGCAATTCATCACTGAAATCCAAAATTTGGCCAAAAACTGCCATTTTTTTCAGGGAAACACAAAGGTTATTAAAAAACACAACTTTTTCAAAACTGCAATAAATTTGCAAAAAAAAGTATGTACATATATCACCAAAAAGACAGTTATTCATTACCCAAAGCAAAAATTTACTCTCAATTACGTAATATTTTTGAAGATCACACATATGCAGTTAATCAAGCACCAAACTTTAAAAATTCCTGAACACACTTGTAACATATATGCAACCATATCGAACTATCCAACAAATCAGAGAAAATGAAACATCTACCCAATTGTTACTCAATTCCCAAATGTTGATCTTTTGAAACTGCTATAATTTTGACTTCAAAAACTGCTATAATTTTGAAATCGAATGTTAATCAAACATCAACCTTAAAACCCAGAAAACATAACTTCAGAAACCTCAACAAACTGTATTTACACGAAATCCCACACAAACGCTAATCAAGAACCGATCTTTCGAAAACCACAAAACCGATACACTTAAAATCACTGGAGGGTCCAAATCGTGAAGAAAACAAGACGATAGAGCTTGAAACAGTGAATTATACAGAAGATCGAAGGGAAATTGAGGTGAAGTGTGTGGAAAGATAAGTGTAGATGAGAAGATTACCTCATGTTTGTATCTGAAAGTGGAAAAAAACGAAAGGAGAGTAAAGTGAAGTGAAGAAAACCCTAGAAACGTGAGTTGTGATGGTGATTAAGGAGCCTCTTAAACCCTTGAGATATTGATACCGTACGCAGGTAAGGTTAAGGTATTGTCATTGTTGGGCTTTCAAAGTTTGGGCCAAAATATTATATCCTAACTGTTATGAGCCAAAAAAAAATACCAATAATCATTAGTAGACATGGGCAAACTGGGTTTTGGACCGGGCCTGGAACCGGGTTCAACCGGGTTACGGGCGGCTGGTTTTTTTTAAACCGGGTATGGGTGAACCCGGGTTCGGATACGGGTCGGGTTGGGCATACTTAAAACCTTACCCGGCCTACCCGGTTAGGGTCGGGTCCAGAACCGGATACAAGGGTATTTTTTTTTTACTATTATAATTGCTATTAATATTAATATTATTAGTGTATTATTATTATTATGATTGCTATTACTATTTATTATTATTACAATTAGTATTATTATTATTATTATTATTATATATTATTATTATTAGTATTATATATTATTATTATTATATTATATTATTATTATAACAACATTAAAAAAAATCTATAACTCATTAATTTATTATTTATTTATTAAAATAACTTAAAAAATACATTAACGAATCAATAACTAATCGACTATTTTCTTCGAGAGGCTTCATCAAATGCTAATTCTTCGGGATATACCAGAAGATACTCCTTTGACCTCTTCATCGTGTACTTTACATTCGATTGTAATTTCGTCTTCAAGATTTGTTTTGTCTTGTATACGATCCATCGCGTCTAAGTGGTCTTTTAAACAAATGCACATCTCCACCGCTTCCGGAGTTAATCTTGTTCTCCGTAATGATAATACCTGCCACTAAGAGAAAACACAGACTTCGAAGCTACCGTAGAAGCTTGGACGCTTAGTAAATCACGGGCCATAGCGGAAAGAATTGGAAATTAGGATTCCTTCCTTTCCACCAAGCCAAAATATCAAATGCATGATAATCTTGAGTACTCATAGTTGAAATAAAATTCGTCGTACTATATATACCAAGTTCGCTTGTTGGGGCGTTACCCTTTGACGTTTAGCCGTCACATCCGAACAACATTCAATATAGTCATAACCGGGTCTTAAACGAGGGTACTAGCACTTGAGGTTGATCTCTTTGCGTAGTTATATAAATTTTCAAACTTTTATTAAAACTTCTTTTGCCTCGGTTGAAAAATTGGGGTTTTCGTCATGTATATCCAAATTGTCATTTATCTCGTCTATTAAACATTCTACTCCGCAACATTTAAAAATTGATTAAAGCAGCGGCACAAGTAAAAAACGGTGGTAACTCAAGAAAATATTTTTTAAACTTGTCTTTCATTGGTTCTATCATTTCTCTAAACATACTATTTTTATTTTGAAAATTTTAAAATTCAAAGCCATGAAATATAATCCTTGAAGCACCGAATAACTAGTGGAATAATAAACTCCCGATAATTTTGTAGTTGAGTTTTTAAACACCTCAAGAAATTCGGATAAATGTTCAATATTTTTCCAACCCAAATCCGGAACAGGTCGGCTTCGCAATTATGAAAGACTATATGAAAAGCTTTTAAAGTGCCTTTTTGTTTTAAAGCACAATCAAACATATGACAAGTCGAATTCCACCTAGTAGGTACATCTCAATTAGGCCCTAAAAATCTAGATTCTGTATCTTTACAAAGTTGTATAATCTTGATATATTTCTACTTTTTTTAAAAATGTCGTGTAACATAAATCAAAAAGCTTTTATAAAGTTATCAACAAATGGTACGGATAGACCATCTTGTACTACTAAATTAATAATATGTGCAACACAACGAGTATGAAAAAAATCACGTTTGCAATCGGAAGATATTTTAATTTTAATTTTTCAACTGCAGTTGTGTTGTTGGAAGCGTTATCAAATGCCATTGAAAATATTTATTTTGTAAATTAAAAGTAGTTATTACATTATCCAAAAAGTAAAATAAATACTCTCCGGTGTGTGGATACGGAAATAGATCAAATGCAATCGTACGTTTCATCATTTGCCATGAACTGGGATCTACCCAATGAGCGGTGACGCAAAGGTACGATTCGGGCAAACCGTGTGGCGCCGACCAAACGTCACTAGTTAAGTTTACACCGGTATTTAAATTTTCAAATAATACAATTAAATCATTTTTTTGTTGTTTTCATAATTTTAAACAATAAGTCTAAGTGTAGTACGACTTACGTGAGTGTAACGAGGTTGAAGCGTCTCTCGAATTAGGTTGGTTAACTGAGGGTTGTCGAAGTGATTGAAAGGCAAAGCTTCTTGAATCACGAACTTTGTCATTCGATCTCGAACCTCATTAACGTTGTAATTAAAGATTCCATCGTCTCCACTCAATTGTGTTTGTTGCGAATCCGGATTACTTTTCAACGACTTACAAAACTTCTTGGTAATGTGTTTGTTTAAAGTCGTGTTAGAATCTTTAGCAAGTAAGCTCCACAAAACTTGCAACGAGCCTTTACAGATCCGTCACTCAACTCAACCATATCCCAATGGCACCAAACATCCATGTTACGATTGTGTGGAAGAACACGAACGACGGTTGGAGAGTTCGATGAACCTTGACCAACGAAGATTGAGAGTGAGTCATATTGAGATTGAGAATAAACGAGAGTAAACGAGAGTATTGTTTGCGTTTTTTGCGTATGTTTTTTTGTGTTTGAAGCTTGGGTACCTTACCATATCAACCCACACCTATTTATACTTATTTTAGAGGCAAAAACACAACAAAAAACGGTCAAATTTGGTCCCCAACGGCTATATAGCCATTAAAAACGGCTAGGAAAAAAAAACGGTCGAAACGGGTCCAACCCGGGTTCAACCGGTTCGGGTCCGGTTCCGGGTCGGGTCCGGTTCCTATGAATTCCTAACACCCCAAACCGGGTTGAAACCGCCGGTTTTTCAGGGTACACCCGGTATCGGGTTGTACCAGGACCCGGGTCCGGTTCGGGTACACCCGGTCGGGTCCGTACCCGGTTTTTATGTGCAGGTCTAATCATTAGTTTAACTAATTAAGATCAGATACTCATGACATGTAATAAATAAAGATTATAGGTTCAAGTCTCACTTTAAGCAAAAATGCTTAAAGTGAGCTAGGAGGTTTTTTAGCAATGAGTTTTTTTCTGAGGAGATTAGGGTGCGGTTCTGACTGGAAAATAGATAGGTGGACCCGATTAAAATAACATTATCCTTCGAAGCAGAGTCACACATTTGCCGTTAAAAAACAAAAATTGCACAATTAGAGATGAAGATGGATGGAATCCGTATTTCATGGAACGGATCTGGGTACCACAATACGGGAATTTACGAGAACTGGTAATGGATGAAGCTCATAAGTCACGCTATTCAATCCATCCGGGGTCAGATAAAATGTACCATGATCTGAAAGAGTGTTATTGGTGGCCTAACATGAAAGCTGAGATTGCCGCCTATGTAAGCAGATGTTTAACTTGCTCTAAAGTTAAGGTGGAATATCAGAGACCATCCGGTTTACTTCAGTAACCGGAACTTCCAGTTTGGAAATGGGAGCAGATCTCGATGGACTTTGTTACGAAGTTACCTAGGACTCCTAGCGGATGCGATACCATTTGGGTTATAATAGATCGTTTAACAAAATCCGCTCACTTTTTAGCAATCCGAGAGACTGATCGAATGGATAAGTAACACGAATTTATTAAGAGAAATAGTCTCCCGACATGGTGTACCGGTGTCTATCATATCTGATCGTGACACTCGATTTACTTCTCACTTCTGGCGATCTTTACAACGAGCATTGGGAACACGGTTGGACATGAGCACTGCGTACCATCCACAAACCGTGGTCAGATAGCGAGCGTACGATTCAGACGTTAGAAGATATGTTGCGTGCGTGTGTGATCGATTTTGGTAGTAATTGGGAAACTCATTTACCATTGTTGAGTTCTCCTACAATAACAGTTATCACACTTCAATCAAAGCCGCGCCATTTGAGGCACTATATGGTCATAAGTGTCGGTCCTATTTGTTGGGCAGAAGTTGGAGAAAGCCAACTGACAGGTCCTGAACTTGTGCACGAGACGACTGAGAAGATTGCAGATACGTAACCGAATGGTAGCGGCACGTGATCGACAAAAGAGTTACGCCAACAAGCATCGTAAACCATTAGAATTTTAGTGGTGATAAAGTACTCCTAAAAGTCTCACCTGGAAGGGAGTAATACGCTTTGGAAAGCGTGGCAACTAACCCCAGATACGTTGGACCGTTTGAGATTGTCAAACGGATTGGTCCAGTAGCCTACCAGCTGAATTTACCAGAAGAGCTAAGTGGAATACATAACGTGTTTCACGTGTCTAATTTGAGGAAGTGTTTATCTGACGACTCACTCGTCGTGCCATTAGAAGAACTGGAGATTGATGAACAGCTTCGTTTCATTGAAGAACGGTTGAGATTGTGGATCGAGAAGTCAAAACCTTAAGGCGTAGCAAGATTCCTATTGTGCGCGTTAGGTGGAACTCAAAGCATGGTCCGGAGTTTACCTGGGAACGCGAGGATCAAATGAAGAAGAAATACCCGCAATTGTTCAAAGATCAGGCATCAACTTCCTAAGGTACCCATTTTTAAGATATCGTTCTTTAAATTTCGAGACGAAATTTCCTTTAACAGGGGGATGATGTCGCAACTCTACCAAAACCTTATGATTCTTTTCATTAGTTTTGTTCTAAAATTTCAAAAAAAAAAAATCTATATATGTTATTGATCGTTGAATCTCGTGTTCTTTGCCAAGCTCTCCGACACTTAATCATTACCTAAGTTTATAGATTAAAAGAAAAGAATTATCGTTGTAATTATCACTAAGTTAAGGGACCTTTAGTGTCCATTATCAAAAGTTGAATTCCAATAAAACAAACTCTCCCACCTCTTGCGCCAACCGTTTCCTTCCATCACTATAACCATTGAACAACCCTACTTCATCTAAAGGTTCCCTGCCGTCACCCAAGTACAAGTTTTCTCTCCACACCCTAGTTCCACCGGTCGTCATCATCTTCGGCGACACTTCCATCTTCAATCGCAAGCATTCGAAGACCGACTACTCTTCGGCGATTGCGAGAACCAACCGTAACAACCCCGATAGCCTCCAGATCACCGCATCACATACCTGGTGGTTTCCTTGTCACTCGTTGTGCCCTCTTGTCGACCGTGCACCACTGACGACCATTCCGTTGCAACCGATCAATCGAACCTGTCCGTATTCTGTTCGGTACGAATTCTTTTCTTTTTGTTCAAGTTCGTTAAATATAATGTAGGGTTTGCGGTTTCTGCGTACGTTGTGTGTCTGGGTTTTTTGGGTTCAAAGCTTGTTATGATCGGGGAGCATTGCGGGTTAGGAATGTCGTGATCATTCGTTCTACGTGGGTGGGTTACGTGTGTTTGTGTGTGTCGTGAGTATATTCTTTGAACTTCTTCATTCATGGTTATTGACTTTGGGTAGGTGTGTGTGTGGAGCTTATGCATGAATTTTATATTGTGCATGTTCATGTATTTATTTCGGCAGTGAGTTTATAGGTGGGGTTTGGTTGCAAAAGGCAGGTGGTGATTGTATAATTGCGAGGGTATAATGTGAGCATATTTTATTATAAGGTGTAGAGTTGTGATCTATCATGCATGCGTGTGTGTTTATTGTGTGGTTTAGGTGAAAGTGCGAATGTATGCATAGTGAGTAGGAGTTTTGGATGTGTGCATATTCTGCAAAATTTGAGAATGTATATTTTACTTTTCATGATGCATGCATGATTAATAAGTCATACGTATGAATAGTGTATGTAGCTTGGATATATATATATATATATAGGTAAAATGAGTCGCATATTGTTTGCTTAAAGAAAATGAGCATGTGTGAATGTTATTATGTGTATACTAAATGTATAGCATTCTACATTTTTTTTAAAGTTTTCTTTGGTGATGTTAAGCATGCATGGGGTGACTGTTAGCGATTTGAACGGGGATCGGGTCACGTACGCAAAAACTGATCAGTCGGAGTTTTAGTATTTATTATTAATTCAACGTTAAATGTACGTTCAAGTTTATTAAAAACCAAAAATCTTTTGTGAATTCAATTACTTGTTGCTGTGCATTCAAGGTGAGTTTCTCAGCCCCGTTTTACCTATTTTCTTTGGGGTAAAGAAACGTGTGTTCTAACGCAATTTTCAATTGATCAGTATTATTGTAATATCACTTGTTTACTAGTGGGACACCATGCTTAAGTCCTCACTTTCGAACCGTTAATATATGTACTTTAGCAAGGTAATTCTGAGTAGATCTACTGGGTTTGACAAACCCCACCCGGGCTAGTCGCGCTAGCACAACGTTCGTCAACGGGTGTTTAATTGACCTAATTCTGTTGCCGTGACCGGTGCTCACAGCCGAGGCATTCTTTACGTGTCAGCGTCGGTTGCGAACTTCATACACTTAGTAACTTGTTTATAGACTAGCTATCTACTGATATTATTTTAATACTGTATCAGTTACTGTTATGTTCTATTTATCAAAACCGGTGAACTCACCAACTTTATGTTGACATTTTAGCATGTTTCTTTCAGGTCCTTAAGCGAGCACGACTAGGAATTCATCATTGCATCACATTCATGGGTTAATAGAGATATTGCAATTTTCTACACATTTTACTTAATTGGTTTTGCGCGTGTTTGCGCCGTTTAAATTTATGGTTTATACGCTTCCGCATTTATTTTCATGTTTCGTATTAAATTTAAATGTTAAGAAACTTTCTTTAATTAGGAAATTATGTTTTGTAATTGTTGTGTTGTTTGGTGTAACTAACGGCTAAGATCCTGGTATGTCACGCGCCTAACGGTATTACCCCGTTTGTGGAAATTGAGGGTGTGACAATACCCCACACTCTTACAAACTATGGTTGTTACTAGCATATATTTTTAAACAAAACAATGATTAATTAGAAAAAAAACCATCATAAAGATCCAGTATGTTAATCACTACAATAGTTATAAATATTAAATCCTTCACACCTAGTAGCAAATGACAATATTGGAATATAAAGGCATTATCAATCTGCATTTATCAAACTTTTGAAAATTCAATTTCAAACTCCAGATCATAATAGCTATCAACAAAAAGTGGGTAAAACTGGTTCAGATAGAAGCAAGAACCCGAAGGACCAAACTTTTTTTCAAGAACACAATACTATGTTGCAAATTTGCAATTAGGACATCAAGATTATACTCTACGCACATTTTTAGCTCGATTTTGATGAACTTATGATACAGGCGGCGAATAAAATGTAAAGTTGATGAAAGTTACAATCTTTATAAGATTTAGGTATAAATGATAGTGCTATCTTTCTAGCTTGCTTAGCAATGCTTCCATTGGTGGCAGTTCCTTCAGAATTTGGTTCCAATCAGGTAAGCCCTAAGAAAAAAAAACAACATTTTTATATAAATATTGATGTTTGACCTCAAAAGTCAAAATAGTCTACAAATAAGAAATAAAAAGTCATCAACTTCTTTTAGCCATTGTACATGGCTTTTCATTGCTAACCAGCCCATAAGTTTCAACATTTTAGCGGTTTAGTCACTTAACCTTTTATTTATTTATTTTTTGTACACGTTGCATTTACATAAGCATTTAAATTGTTCAACATGTTGAGTGACACTTTTAATGAAGTGAAAAAAAGTTAAATGACTACATTTTAAATTTAAAATGTTAAAAGTTGGTTTTATTAAGAGTGCTAAACGGATTGTGTTGGTAGGTTGAATCGAACAAGAACACAAATGCGATATGAACATGCAACGGTTGACACAAACACGACCCGTTTATCCTAATTTTTATTTATTATCCCAAAAACATATGACAACATAATGCTCTCTTTTTCTTTTTCTTTTTGCAGGAATAATGGTTTGTTTGCAACATAAATCCAGTTACTATGGTTATAAAATTCATTCAAATAAATCAATATATAGTATGAAAAAAGATATGAACACTAACCCTTCCTGATCTTCGAACGCGACCGTCTAGACGGAGTATAATATATACATCCTCACCAGGAGTAACTCCTTCGGATTTTTGTTGTTCCTTTATCCACCTTCACAGTTTGGTAAAAGTAACTAAAGTTAAAAAGAAATCCCTTGTTTTCTAAAAACAAATCTCATGAACAATGAAAATTGCAAAGGTTTAAACATTCCATGAAAAATGCTTACACTTTATTCCAATTTTAGCAATTAAGCTAGATTTTAATACTGGTTGAAGCAACAATCACTAGTTCAACCTGTATTTTTCTGTTGAATTTGCAGAAAATATTGAATAGGTAGTTTATTTGTCATTTTAGTGGCAAGACGGACTTTGGAGCAACAATAAGATTGCCTTCATAAACCTCTTTCATAAATTTAGGAGAAGAATGAGTACATCAAGCCCAAGTGCCAAAAAGAAGAAAACTTTATTACAATTGCCAAAAAAGAAGAAAACTTTATTACATTGTAAGTTGGTTTCTATTTTCCGACTGGGTGGGGGGTTGGGGTGGGGGGGGAGGGGTGGGGTGGTTAGAAAATAATCTCTTGATGTTCAAGGATGTATACGAGTGAACCAAAAAAGATAAGGGTTAGATAAATTAGCATAATTTGGAAGTATTGAATGTTTTAACTGTGAATGAGTTGTCATTCCAGTTGTGTTTGAGCTGTGATTTCATAGTAATTGAGGTTAGGAGTAGTATAAAAGAGGGTGATTGTATAAAGTTTAAGGTGTGGTCTTTTGTTCTTCAAAATAAAAAGAGTCGTGATAGTTCCCACAAAATACCATTAAATGAGTTGGGTTGACCCACCAACACCCGTTTCCCACTTTCTTTATCATAGAGCAAATTAAGTCTTAAAAGGCAGTAAAAACTTGAGTTTGGTTTGGACAACTCACAAACCGATCAACCTGCTTGAACCGTGTTCTTTTGACCTTTTCTTTTTTCTTTTTTTGCAATACCAATTTATGAAAATAGCATGTGTTTCAAGTTTATACAAAACAGCCATCAACAATATTATTACCGACCTTCCCATTCCCTAGGTGATACAACCTCGGCCTTGAATCGAATCTCAGACTTCAATTTTGTTTTCTCAGTTATTGACTGAGCTCGTGTCTCGAAATCATCCTACAATGTCATCCACAGAGTACCAAAAAGAATAAACAAATTTTAATCAACTAGATTTCTATAACAAGATGTTAACGTGGAAAATATCAACCAAATTATATGTAAACAGATCAATTCGGTTTTCAAATATTTGATTGATAACAAGTCCAAAAGGTTAAACATGTCATATTCAGCTAAACATGTATTAAAATATTGATAATGCCCAATTGACCTGTTTTGACCCATTACGAGGTGGTAATTTCAACCCATTTACTTATGAATGGGGCAATGTGGGTTATGTTTTCTCTCTTGAACGGGTAAAATACAAAAGAAACTTAGAAAGAAAATGGATTCAATGGGTCAAATGGGTTGAAGTCTTCACAGTGCTTAAACCTTTAAATCATTTAATTCAAACAAAATAAGATTATTACCCTGAATAATATGGCTCATGTAATCATACTTGACACACTTAAATATATATTAAAAAGCTAGAATTTTTAGCAAAATGTGTCCCAACCCACCGCCCTCTACCAAGATGCAATATGGTTTCAAGAAGTTAATTATGGTTTTACCCCAACAGAAGGAAGAGATGAAGCTGCTTTTTTAGGACCACCAAAGCCTCTTTTCTCAACTAGTGAATCCTTTTCACCCCAAATAACAGGAACCAATATAACACCTCGGTTAAGGAGGTCCGTTCTAAACCTCTCTGCCTTTTGGATGGCCAAAGAAACCGTTTCTTTTTTTCCCGCCAATATAACCTTAACTCAAAAAAACACACAAAGAATGTAGCACATCAAACATGTATATGTGACAAGATTGCCTGGTGGAAATTTGAGGAACTCACAAATTACTCTGACTGTAACACTCTGATGATATGGTTTAAAGGGTGTTTGGATGTATCTTTTGAAAGTGGTTATGAAATTTTGAGCAATCAGAATCATATAATCAGTTGTAGTAGAAAGGGCGTAGGTGTTTGGATGTGCTTTTGCTCTGTTTGAAGTTGTAACAATCCGCTAGCAGTTGATTGGGTTTGGAAAATAGTTACTAAGAAATTAATACATAAAATGATGAAAAGGGCTTTTGTTAAAGAAATAGGAAAGCGTCTTGTGAGATGGGAGTATAAATTCCTCAAACTAGGGGTTACATTGGTAATTCGGTAATTCAGTTTTACACTCTGATAAATAGTTTTGTTGAAGCTCGTGTTAAACTGATGTCCAAAACAGTAACTTTTAGCACCTAAAAAGATAATCAGAGGCAGAATCTGTTTATCCAAGCATTCAAAGCCGAACAAAGACGACCAATATCAAAAAGCAAATCCAAACACTCCCTAATCTTCCTTTATTCCTCTTTTTCTGAAACTGCAACAAGATTTAAAATATATCACTGGTAAGGAAATAAATACTAACAGGTCTTGCCGTGTCTCTTAATTGCACAAGTTCAACCACCCGATTAGTTGATAGGCGTAGTGGCAATCTTGATAAGGTTTCATTTCTAGAAATTTGAGCAAGTTGTTCTTCCTCTTTCTTATTGTCCCAAATAAATAAGGCAACAAACACCACAATACCTGCAAAGGCCATAGCATATTCAACTCCTAATCAGAGATTCCAATTCAAACCTACTCGCTTGTAACTGGATTGACTTAGGTTGTCCTTTTATAACAAATGGATCAAATCAATATATTTAGTGAAACATTGTAAAGGGGAAGGCCCAAATAGTCTATTCAGTTGATATTTTTAATGCCTATAGCATGTCACGTTGTTTCATTTAAAGATTAAGAAAACTTTTGTATTACTAATGGTTTTTCGTTCAACTTCATATATGCATTTCAAAAAGTTCAAAATTCATATCTCCCTTTAAGTTTAACACTTTAACAATATCATATTTACTCTTTCAAAACACTAAACATATCATATTTACACAATCCATATAACCATATTATAATAGTATGTTTGGCAGAATAAACAAGTTTATTAGAATGAATCATCATAAGTAACCGATTCTACAAAATTACACATGGAATGGATAAAACATGTTTTTCAAGTGTTTATAAGGATAATAACAAAATAGGATATTATGAAATTTGGAAGGGAAAAAATGAAATTTTGAACTTTTAGATGCATATATATGAAATTTTCCCTGTTGTATTTGTGAACATCTTTAACGCACTTGGTATTTACTAAAAAGCTGGACGAAAGAAGCTGTAAGTAGTGAGGCAGCACCACCAAACCAGTCTTAGAAATGACTCATTTCAACATGAACTCTTTACCCGAACTGGCTTATCCGCCCATCTTCCTAGTCCCGACCTCTAGTTACATGCAAAATGAACTAATATAACATTTTTACCTCCAACATTAATGGCAAAGTTTTGAGCAGTTGCCAAGACATCTGGGGCCCCCTCACCGCCTTGTATTGCAAGAAACAATCTTGGTATAGTAAAAAACAATGATATTCCTGCTGCTGCTGTAAATGCCACATAAAAGAATTTTCTGACCCCACGAAACGGGGCTTGGACTTCACTAATAAGTTTAAGATCTCTTCGGAAACCGTAGCCTATATCTTCCCCACCTAATCTAGCCTGTAAATAGTTCAATGCATCTTTAACTTATTTTGATACTTGATAAAACTTGAAATACCCGTTTAAGCTTTTAAACAACAAAATCCAAACTTTTTCATCGGGATGTTTGGAAGAGAGTTTAAACTCTAAGCTAATTACTGCGATCTGAAGTTGCAAATAAATAATTTAAGTGTTCAAGGGATCACGATTTAAAAATTCTGGGTTATTGCATGCAAGGCAACAAACTTTTGTTTGATTTCGGTTTCGGTAAGCATATTTGTTTTTACCTATAACTGGGAACTAAAGTTCAAATTTACAGATATAACGTAATGTCAACCATCTTAGTGGGTAACAAGTTACCAAGTAAGGAAAAAGTAAACATAAACTTATTGGCATGTCTTTGTTTTGACATGGTAACCTTTAAGGATTTCATCAAATAAAAACTAAGAATTATCATGAGCACAGAAGACACATGGGTGCAGATGAAAAACCTCTTCTTGCAGTTCTTTAATTCAGGCGTAACTCTAAAGGATGCCAATCTGGATCATTTAAAATTGTACCAAATTTCAAATCATATTCTTTAAGAGCAGTTCGGAGACAATCGGCAGCTTTCTTTCCCTCACCTCTTCCTCCAAATAATAAAAATAAAACTCAATCAGATTGTCCCACAACATGAATATATATATATATGTATATATATGGCAATATAAGAGACCATTCTTATAATAAAGTTATATTTATAGATAGTCAAACAATAGACAACAATAACACACATAAACCACATGACCTATGTAAGGAAATGGCATATGGATAACAGGTTAAGAGAAAATATTTACCTGAAAAGGATACGGGTCAAGTGCGTTGAACGGGGTGAAAGTCATCTAAGTGTATTCAAATGCATAAAAACCTCATAAATTGCTTTATTAAAGAAAGATTTTTTTGGTACAGTATGGTTCTTGTAATCTTAAATAGCAGATAACTAATTTTAAAATACAAAAAAGGTATAAACATGTATTTACTGGTCAATTTTATCCGTTTTAAATTACAAGAAAAAACTACCTGTTTTGACCTGATAACCCCACTCATTTTGCCACCTCTAGCATAGGGGTATACACTAAATAAATAAAAAAATATAGAAGAAAATCAAATGTGTCCACCTTTAAAGCAAATAAAGAGTAAATAGAGATGTAATCCTACAAAGAGTAATATATCACAAACATAGAGGTTGTTTGGATGTGCGTTTGAAAGTTATTGCGAATTGTAGTGATTAATAAAAGTTATTATTGAAGACAAATGGAGAGAAATGATTTCATTTGCCAAACACAAATGTGAAACTATTATTAACTTAACAAAAATCCTCATACCTATAAGCATGACAACATGCTTTGTTATAAAGTGCAGCTTGAGCCTCACAGGATTAGGATTCAAGGTGAGTGCCGTTTCAAACTGCGTGAGAGCATCTTTAACCTAGAAAATTTATACAAGTTATTAGCATGCATAATATTGCTTTGTTTCAACATATAAAGAACCATTTTGGTTATTTGTTGTTATCTGTTGATCATGTTTGACCATTTGTCAATATGTTTAAAAGTTTTATAATAATAATTGAATAAGTGAATCTTGTGAACTGAAATCAATAGCAACTATTTCTTGTAATCGTGACATGGGGCAAACAGTTGCTTGTGTTTTGAGAAAATTCAAAAAATATGCAACAATTCTTGCAATTTTCATTGGATGGGGATATATAAAATAGTGAAATTTTGGGGTTCAAGGTAAGAACTAAGAAATGCTGCAAATGCCCACCATTATTCATCTCTATTCTGTTGATACAGTCATATTATTATCAAAATGCATGATGTGCCAACATAGAGATTTCAAATAATTATTGTAATCTTTATAATATAAAAGGAAAATAAATTGTTACTCTCATACATCTTGTGAAAAGAATTGTTACATGGATGCATTGACCGATCAAAAACCCAACGTTTGCCATGACTGATTCAAACTTTCTGCTCAAAATTCAGGATTTTTCTGGTTGCTTTTATCATTTAATTCACAAACTATTTCATAATCTCAAGACACTTATCTGCTTTGATATTGCAATTATATCATAGCGTACAATCAGTCGAATTCATATTAAACTCTATATAATACATATAGGTCTTCAATTTAAGTCATCATAAGATTAGGAGTTTTGATTTAGGCCATCCAATACTATTTGGATTGTGTCCACTTAATCTAAACCGTCCAATACTATTTTGATCATATGACTAGTCAATTTAAAGGAATGGACCTTGGACCTTGGAGCGATGGTAGGATGCTGCGATGTGGTATGTAACATGGAGATTATGGATTCGAGTCATGAAAACAGCCTCTTACAAAAATGCAGAGTAAGGATGCGTACATCAAGCCCGAAGTCCCAACACCCCAGACCCCACATTGTGCACCAGGTTTGCCTTTTTTTACCAGTCATCTTCAAACAGACGTATTGGGACGGTGAGGGTGATTGTTATCAATACACTATCATATTCTTCTAGTCTTTAGTTTTAAAGATTCTGACTTTCAAAGCCATTCCCTAAAAAATCGTGTCATGTGCTTGACTTAGCTCTCACTTTGCAAAGAGTTAGCCGAGGGCTGGATCGCTTTGACAATCTGATGCACGCAGCTATATCATACACTTTGTGCAAAGCATAAACTTTACCCATTGCTCCAACGATCCTCTCAAAGCAATCCCCAAATATAAATTCAAAAAATATAGTGGCATCCATAACAATGGAGCTACTTATCACAATCCTAAACACTAAAAGTATATACAAAACAGAAATCAATTCCAACATATACAAGCTTAAGAAACTCTACGAATTAAACAATGATAACTACACATATGGGGGCTCAAATTTACAGATATGAGACCAAACTAAAAGATGAAAATTAATATTGATACCCGTCCTTTGGAGAAGAGGGTGAGGCCCAAATTGACGCAAGATTCTGCTGTCTCCGAACCAACTTCCGGCGACGGGGACGGTGGCGACGGTGAGGTAGAAGAAGAGCAAGAATCGGTGAAAAGATGCATTTTTATGGGAATTGAAGGTGGGTTTTCTGTGAAGGAGTAGTGGTGAAGATGATGGGTGATTTGGGGCGACGACGGAGCAGCGGCGGTGGTGGTGGTGCCGGAAAACTGGATTTATGACCTCCATTGAGGTGTTTTCATGGAAGATAACCGTTTATGGGTTATCCACTTGTTTCTTTGTGTATAAAAGAGAGTTAAGAGTTTTCTTTCCAATGAGTGTGATGAAAGTAATAGAAAAATATTTTAATTGCAAGTCAAAAACTAGAATATAAGGTTTTAAAGATGTTATGAAGATCGAAAGATTGGTAATTTGGTTTTCTCAAAAGTGAAATTATAAAGTTTGTTAGATTGGAAAATTTTAGATAAAATTAATAAATGGTTATAAACATATTATATTATTATCGTATTTAATAAATCCGCGTATTACACAAATAGTAAATAAAATTATTTTTATTTATTATAAAACGACATCTACTATTAGATACGATTGAAATTACTTATTAGTAAGGACTATGAGTAATAAAACCGTGATATTAACTTTTTATATTTTTATATTTCTTCAAAAATAAAAAAAGAAATTTTGTTTTCAAGCAAACTGTTTTAGAAAAATGTAATTTTTTGAAAATTTCTTATTATAACTTCAAATTTTAATTACTTTCTATTTATAATTTACTTTTTAAAAACACTGATTTTAAAATATTTTTTAAAATATTTTGATGTTTTAAACAAATTTCTTATTTCACAAAACGTGTTTCTTTAGAAATAACATTAATAAAAAAATGTTTTTATTTATTAAAAAACAAAATTTAAACTAAAAAAGATTTAAATAATATTATTAGTATTTAACATAATTAAATAATATGACTTGATTTATTTAAAAAATGTTTATTATTCCACTGCATCATGTCGATATCAGTCGATCACGATCGATTCCGGTCAACGGGGTGTGACGTTTACTCTTATAAATATGTTGATTATTTTACATTGCTTGTTGTATGACACTTTTGGATCAGCTTCATTTGCAGTATTAGCTTATGTTGCTACTTGAGTGTAATAGGTTCAACAAATTCCTGTTTGGGTGAACGTCAAGTAATAGTTCATTGCTTAATTACCAACCTAGAGAAAATGACTTTATTTTACTTGTTCGTGAAAGTCATGGTTTCTCATTGGTGATCATTACGTAATTAACAACTCATAGAACACGAGATATTGATCCATATTTATTTTCATATGTTGTTCAACTATTCGCGTTCTCGATTGGAGATTCAAAATGGCCTATTCAAACTTCCGGTGTGAGCACGGCCACACATTTATACTGGTTCAAAACAATGAGGAACCCAAAGATGTTAGCTGTTTACTGTGATAAAAAACAACTCCCATATTAGATGCATACAACTTTCACATTTGCTTAGTGAGAGTCTGAGAGATGGTCAAATATTTGTTTATCATTTCTTTTAACTTTTGTTATTTTATAGTATTTTATTAAATTAGAGTAATAGTTCTTTTAAGACCAAAAAAACCAATTTACCCTTATATGGAAAGCATGCGGACATGACTTAACAAAAAAAATAACACCCATTAGAGTAGAAGACATAAACTATTACAAAATATTAACATAAATAACAACTCTCGTAACTTTCTTAGTTTAAAAACAATACTTGAAAATTGATACAAACCTAAAGGATAGAATTTGAATTTGCTCTTATGCAAAAGAACCGGCATAAAGCACATTCTTATTGCGTATACTTAACCTTGAATGTTAAGGCTACAAACAACTTGAGACAAGTTTCTCTTAATTTAAGCTCATACATCAAATTAAAATCGGGATGTTATAGATCAAATTCGACTCATTATATTTTTTGAGTTAATTTTTGTGTTTGAACACGAACTCAATAAAGTATAGGCTTGAACTCGCATCACAGAGATTCTTAAAAACTAATTGGTTCATTAGCTAAAAAACAATATCAATATACCAAAAAAATAAAAACAGAGTACACGAGCCACAATAGAAGCAAACCTCTCGGGTTCATACAACCATTTCAGAATATAAATGACCCGCCCGAAAGAATATCAATATAAAAAAAGAAATTGGATCCAACAAGAGACGGTTTCATAAATCTGTGACGTCAAAGTGATACCATGATGGCATGATCATATGATGATATATGCGGCCTGGTAACAGATCTATAAAATTGTGCATCCACATGTATTCAGTTTTCCAGTCTCATCTTGTTTTTTGGCTGTATTGCATAGAAGATGGGTTATAAGGGATTTAATTTTTTGTCAGAAGCTGCAATTTTGACCCATTTGCCAAGAATCGATTTCGGTTGTATTTTATCACCAAACTTCAAGAATGGTAGAATTTTAAAACTTTTGTCTAAAACAGAAACGGATTGACCCAGTCAAACAGGTTGAAAGTTGCTTAGTGATTTCAATGGTTAAACGTTTGTCTATATTTTGTTTTTTTTTCTTAGGAACCAAAAGAAAAAGGTTATTTAGCATTTCCTAAATTGTTAGTGCAATAGACTTTGGGTAACTTTTACTTGTTCAACTCTGTTAAATCCAATCTTTATTCCATTTTTTGTTAAAAGTCACAATTTTAACTCATTTGCCTAGAAATGCGTCAATTTGGGTTGTATTATATCTCTAACGAGTCAAACATGGTAGAATTATAAAACTCTTGTGTTAAAATAATGGTTGACTGAGTAAACAGGTCAAAAGTTGCTTAGTTAAAACATCTTATATCACTTTATACATAAAACTAAATAATTATTTTATGTTTGTTTTTCATAGCTATTTAGAAACCAAATTAGTTATAATTTTGTTTAGCATTTCCCTAAATTTTAATGCAATAACTTCGGTGACTTTCACTTGCTCAATCCGTTTGACCTGTTTCCTTTTCAGCTATTATTTCTAAACTTTCCATTTAACCAATTAGATTCTAGGAAAATGAGCTGAAATTGCTGCCACTACGCATCATGAAAAATTTGAAGAAAGATTGGATTTGACAAAATGACATCCATGTGGTCATGCATTCTTATTTTCAGGAATCAACAACATAAAAAGTAACAATTCTGAACAACGTTTCATGACTTTCCCCCCAGAAATAAACATGAAAAAGCATTAATAAACTGACCTGATTTATTTTTGGCGAGAGGGGGTTGAATAACAACATGCATTGTGATTACTCCACCTGCAAACGTGCCATCATGTACCCCACATTCTGATAGTGTCTTATTATTTTCCAATACTTTTCCCGAATGTATAAGTTTCATGTCGTTCATTGTTTTGGGTACTACAGATTTACCTATAAAAGGCCGAGATCAGCTTCAGAATATATCATTACCTGTGTGTTACAAGTAAATAAAGGAATCGAGATATTATTTGTGCGCCCCACATGATATGTGGGCATGTAGTGATCTACAATAATCACGTAGAAATGAACTATTACACTTAGGAAACACTTCAAAGAAAGTGCAAAATAGAAACCAACTTACATTTATTACAGATTTGTAACTTATATTTTATTAGCGAGTATAGCAACGAATGGCATGTGCAACAAGTATCATATTTTGCCGAGTTTAAAAAAAATGACCGATGTGTTTTTTTAAAGCATTTTAGTGTTTATGTATATGCCATGTGACATCAAATTATTTATATAAACAAATTCTTAAAAAATATCAATTTATCAATCTTGTAAAAAAAATCACATAAGCATTTTATGCATGTGGGACGTGGCAATTTATTGGTTATGTGTGAAATATGTTAACATGAGGCTAGTTGCTAAACTCGTTCATAATATGTAAGTTGATTTTATTTGTGCATAATTTAAAGGTCAAAAGTTCATCCTTAAGAAAGCAATTACCCTAAATGTATAAAAAAGTAGCATAAAAGTTGTTCACCTTCACATCCTCATGATGTAAATGGGTTACATATAATAGAGCACATAAAACTATATAATCTATACAAGATACAGAGCTAGAAAAACTTTAAACTGTACAACCAAGATATTGTCTCAAGTCCCAAGCTAAGGATTATAGTGTGGTGTAAACACCAAGGCTATTCAACTTTATCATTCTTTTATCAAAGATTAAGTGAATGTATTGACAAAAATACATATGTAAAAAGGATGTGTTTAACTACACTACAAACAGGGATAATGTGGTGTGTCAAACCTTTAAAAGATAAAACAGTTCAATCACATACATATAAAGATGGATTTCACATTTACTTATAAGGATCAAATGTTAGGCATGCAGGCATATGGAGAATACTAGAATTCATAATTAGTCTACTACGCACTAGTCCTAGTGGTCCATGAAATTTACATATCACATCATCTACTTTTTCAACACATCATACAGTTTCTGATGGTGATAAAAAAAGAGATGATAAAAGCATTAAGCATGTATTCAGCGTTCAAGGAACTTAGGTTCATTAAATCAAAATGTAACCCATTTTCATCCTTTTGTCATTGTATGTAAAGAAGAAACAAAGTTTTTTTTTCGCATTGTATGACTGTATGTATGTAACCTTCTACAACTGATAAGGTGGTGGTATGACACACCACCATGGGCACCACATCACTAGAAAAATGGTGACACATCATCACTTTACCTATAACGCTAAAAATGGAAGTATGGTACATAATACATATTGCATATAGTCATAAACAACAAAATGGTGAAACTTTAAAGTGAATTGCGTTTTGGTGTAATTACTAATCAGCACAGTAACATACAGTAAAGTATGATAAAGAAATAAGATCAGTGAATGTATGGACTAATATAAATTGTTTCAAACCTTGAGGCCACTCAGAAACAAGCTTTTGCTTAAGAGCGTTACAGTAGTTGAAGATGCATAGCTACCATGGCTTATATCCGTTCCATCAAATATTCTGAATTTAAGTTCAACCTGTTCATTGCCTTCAGCCATTGTATACCTTTTCTTCCAAACCAAGCTTCAGAATCGACTGTAACTTGTCAACAAAACAATTAGACACAAGAACGTGTCTCCCAATTTACCTACACAATATCCTCAAAATTTAATAGGCCATATGCATAACATGTTATCAAGTAAAACGTCGTTTTCACTTTACTCTCTCTCCTCATCCTATAACTGCTTGGATGAGGTGGATTCATAGTATGTACGAAGAAACCTTTCACAAGTGTGACCACTTTATCTTTGACAATAGGGGTGTTTGGATGTGCATTTGAAAGTGATTGTGTGACACTGAACAATTAGCATCCGTAAACCAGATATAACAAACCATAGTGAACGCATTACAATATGGAAGTTTTCTCTTAGTTGAATAGTATAACAAAGGGTAAAAAAAATGTGTATACACACAACTTTACTTCCTTTGATAATCAACAATCAACAATCAACAATCAATTCCGTTGCAGCTACAGTTAAAGTGATTATAATCACATAGAAAATGCCCATCCAAACAATTTTTGACACATCTTTAACTCTTGAAACGACAACCGATGAACCACTAACATAACAATTAACAAGTACTGTAACGAAGATTTACATAAACATGATTTTTTTCATCTTTCTATTATACAATTCAATTATTCATGTAACGGAAGCAAACCTGCAAAACTCTGTAATTACATAACAATCACCGATTCCAGAAGAGACTAACCACTTCATATGCTCCAATAGCTTACGAAACACCAATTTGTCACTGCCACACACAACAATAAACTATGACGATCAACAACACCATTTGTAACTTGTAAATTAGTAAATACATCCCAAAACAAGCTTAATAAACGGATCTACGTCGGAAAAGCATTCAGTTCAATCGTAACCTAATCGTTTACAATATGATTGTATGTACGAAGCAAAGAGGAATTGAAGATTCCACCTGACAAAGACGCCATTGATGAATGAGAAATGTGATCAGAAGCTTTGATTGATTCAAACGGTTGTGATGTTGAAGATTGACGATTTCTAGCAATTTTGAAGAAGCCCTTTTCTGTTTAGATTTGGGAATAATATTTTAGGAGAAATATATATAATATATAATATATAATTATATATATATCCCCACTCAACCAAGTGGGTGTTTAAGATTACTTATTTTCAAATTAATTTTAACTCATTAATTTTTAAAAAAAGTTAATAAGTTAAAAGAAATATTTGAGTAAATTGTTATTATCGTATATGTGGTTTGTGAAAATTGTTATATACATTAAATAGTTTGTTTGCTCGCATCTGTGTTCCTGTCGTTTACAAATTTTATCATAAATAGTTTGTTATTATCGTATCTGTGTTTCGTTAACTACAACCAGAATTCTTTGTTAAATGATGAGTATATTGGTTATTTTACATATATATTTTTTAAATCTTATTTTATGCATACCTTTAAATATATTGTTATTTTAGTCCTTGTGATTTTGGTATGTTTGCCAACTCAGGCCAAATAAAACCATCGCACCACCACCTATCACAAGAACCACTAAACCACCACTCCATCACAGAGCCACCAATATCACACCAGGCCGCCTACCACCACCACACACACCAGATTGCCGCTACCATGTAAACCCCTAGAAATTGACACTCAATATCAAACTTGTAACATACCACTTCGAAAACCCATATCAAACCCTGCTAATACCTCTACAATACTTGTTTTCAAGGGTTCCATGTTACACGTTCGAGAATAATGTCACACCCCCGCTAAGAGCGGAAACACGGGGGCGTAACGAGACGGGAATCGTCATAACACATGGTAAGCGATAGAGATGCAATAATAATAATGATGACAAGCGTGTCATGACAACACCCGACAACAAGGGGACTTGTGTCGTGTTTAGTCAGTATTCACGACAACATAGCCATAAGCATAAACATGATATAAGATGAACATAGATGATAACATTGTATGCAATTCCCACAACCCGGGAACAAGTTACAAAGTATAATGTTGTTTGAAACAGTTACAACAATAGTTTTCAAAAAGACAAGTTTGGCCCGAAAATGCATCCTAGGGTCTCCACTAAGGCAGCACACCTAGAACCTCAGCTAGCATGATCACCTGAAAAGATATGCTCAAAATGGTCAACAAAATTGTTGGTGAGTTCGCAGGTTTAAAGTAAATAAGTAATTGATGTTGTATAAAGTTGTTGCAGAATACCGTGCATACAGTTATAAGTAAGCAAAATCACATGACAAGAGCTTTACAACCAAACCTAATGACGTACACAAAGAATCTTGTCGGAATATATTCACCCAAGGCCCGTACCTGGCTATTGTTGGTACTAACTAGTATACCAACATGAGGGTGGGGGTGTCAACCCAGTAGTACTACCAATACCTAACCGTCGGTTCCACACTGGAATTAAATGGTTGTAAGAAAGAACCACAAAGCAGACTCAAGCATGTATCAGATAAGTACCCACAAAATAGTAGCACGTTGATTCCAAGTATGTAAATTGTATGTATGTAGTACAGCATAGAAAACGGGTGAGCATACTTTTCCCCCATGTTTATAAATGTTTGTAAAGTAGTATAAGCGTAAAAAGGGGCCACGAAACTCACATGTTAAGTGGTAAGTATGAAAGATCGAGATTTCCAATAGTGGAATGCAATGATCGGTCAAACACCTATTGACAGTTATTGTTAAGCATTAATGACCTGTACAAAGTGTATAGAAATGTTTGGTCGGTTTGGGTTGTATCGGTTCGGTCGTGGGTAGCACGCACACAAGCGGACACACGCATCAGATCTCATGTAGATCCAAATACTAAGAGCAGTCGTCATTGCTTATGACATCCTTGTAAAGATCTCATTATTATGAAAGATGACACTTGTATGTTAATAGCGTTGACTTTAATCTTTGTGGTCAAGCAACGACACTTTTACTGATGTTACCTTATCATCATCAGACGTTCAAGGGGAAATTCATACTCAACATCATCAGTCACACAACAGGACCAGGCGCTCGACTCAACGCTCCATCCGTATGAATCAACCTTCAATCGTGCGAATTAGCTACTTTCGTGCGATTGAACCTTCATTCGTGCGATTGGACTCAGTCGCACCACACAACACACACATTCGCACAACCCAACTTCCATGCGCACGAATCAACCCTCAATCGTGCGAATTAGCTACTTTCGTGCGATTGAACCTTCATTCATGCGATTGGACTCCAGTCGTGCAAAACACGCACAATCGCATACATTCAGTCGGTCACCTGACTCAATCGCACACAATCATTCATACGCATGACTCAATCGTATACACTCATTCGCACGCCTGACTCAATCGCATACAAACACACAGTCGCACGACTCAGTCGCACGACATGCCTAGTCGCACAACTCAGTCGCACGATTGACTTAGACGCATGATTCAGTCGCACGACTCACTCAGTCGCACGGCTCAATCGCATGACAGACCCAGTCGCCTGAACTGCAGAATCACGACTGTGGTCGGGCTGAGCAGCCCCTGAGCTGCTCTAAACGTGAGTTTTACACCACAAGGACTTCCAGAAACACTCTACAAACATACACAAACATGAAACACAAGCAGAAAGACCTCACACGCACCCACACGACCTCATGTGCTCGGATGAACCCGAGCACCCGAAACCCTAGAAAAACACAACAGTAAAACCAAGCCAAAAACAGGTTGAACAAGGTTGTCTACCTGCTAGGAATGAGTAGATGAGGCTGTAGATGAAGACTAGACGACGAAAACGAGACCACACGGGTAGATTTTGGTGCTAGAATGAAGAAAATGTGTGTGTAAGGAGTGAAGAGGTGAAGAAGATGAAGTGAGTGAGGAATGTGGCTGGGAATGGGGTTTATGTACCCGGTCTAAGTTTGCAAAATTACAAGTTTAGTCCCTGCACTTAACCCTCGAGTTTCCCAAAATTTGTTTCGGTTGATTACGACCTTAAAATGTTCGTTATATTAAGGTTAAAAGCGTGTTTAATGGCATTTGATAGTCTAAAATGGTTTTATTAATAACAATGGTTGAAATTAAAAATGATATATTTGGTGGCAATGGTGATGAAATTTATAAAAGGTTTATGCTTAGCACACGTTCTCGGAGGAAGTACAGGCACAAAGGAAAATAGGCAGACATGATTCCTTAAAGCAGGAGTTCATGAAGAAAAAAAAGAATAATTAAAATATTTCTATGCTTATTTATGTCGTTCGACGGATCTTAAGGCGACGGATGTCACAAATAACGATTGGTTTCTAGGGTCTACATAGTAGTGGTGACCTAGTTTGTGTGGTGATGGCGCATATTTAGAGTGTGTTGGTGGCGACAGTTTGGTGTGGTGTTGATAGCTTTATGATAGGGTGGTGGTGATGGTTTGGTGGTTTTTGTGATGAGGTGATAGTGTGGTGGTTCTATCACGGGTGGTGGTGATGTGGTGTCTTATGACATGATAGTGGGTCTTTTTAGACTGAATTGACAAACATACACAAACCACATAGACTAAAATAAAAATGTATATAAAGGAGATATATTAAATTGGAGTTAAAAAAGAAAGATAAGATATATATGTAAAATGACAAATATACCTCTCATTCAATATATAATTTTGGAAGGAGTTAACGGATTGGATGGATATGACAAAATTTATAAATGATAGGGACCCAAATATAAGAAAACAACCTATTGGATGAAAATGATAATTTTTATCAAAACACGAAAATAATAATTTACTCAAAATATGTGGTAATATCAGAAGTCCTATTCAAATTGACTTTGGAGTTTTAGTGAAGTAAAAAGAGGATGACTTATTAACCTCCTATTAACTTCTTTTAATTTTTAAATGTATGTTATTTTTTATCATTTTATATTTTTTTAGTTTATAAGTTAATCCAAACATCTTTTAAAAACTCTTTTTGAAAAATCATAAGTTAATAGATTCCTTTTATTAAAAGTCTTTTCCAACTAAAATAAGTAATCCCAAACATGACCTACATATCTATACTATTATATAAAACATTTGAGGATAATACAATTGTAATTTAATTCAAAGTGTAAGACACCTAAGACAACATCATTAGCACCATACAAGTTTTTTATGTAATAGTTTCTAAATTACCCTCATTAACTATACTTCTTCTAATTAATACATTATTTAATTCACTAAATTAAGTATTATCTTATTAATAATGGTTTTAAATTAATATTTACATTTACATTATTATACTATTTTATAAAACATTTGAGGATGATACAATTGTATTTTACTCAAAATATAAAACTCCTAAGATAACTTTTAAGCACAATATACAAGTACGTTATGCAATAGTTCTTAAATGTTCCGTTAACTATACTTCTTCTATTTAATACATTATTTAATTCACTAAATTAAGTATTATCTAATTAATGATGCTTTAAATAATATTTAAATTTACATTTACTATTATATATTTATAACTATATATTAATAAAATTACTTATTATTATTTTATATACACAAGTACATTATTACTAAATATTACATAGTTATAATAATATAATAATAATAATAATAAGAACACGCAATATAATTAATATATAAGTCAGGTTGGGTTAAATTACGCTTTTCAAGTGAGACTCGCCAACACACGTCGCATTGTGTGGGTCAGACCAACATAAGTTTTAATACATAAAATACAATGTTTTTAATCATGATTTTAAGAAATATTTGTCATTTTACAAGTTTATATTATTATACAAAACACTTGAGGAGGATAAAATTATAATTTTACTCAAAATATAAGACACCTAAGATAAATTTTTAAGCACAATATACAAGTGTGTTATGCAATAGTTCCTAAATTGCCCTTGTAAACTATACTTATTCTAATTAATATATTATTTAATTCACTAAATTAAGTATTATCTAATTAATAGTACTTTTATAATAATATTTAAATTTCCATTTACTATTTGTATATTTATAACTATATATTAATAAAATTAAGTGTTATCTTTTTATATATAAAAGTATATAATTACTAAATATTACATAGTTATGATAATAATGACGATGACAATAAAGATGATGATAATAATCATAATGATGATAATAATAATAATAATAGTGATTGTTAGGATCTCAGCCTCTTGGTTTACTCGATTGAATAGATATAGCAGCGGAATAGCTCAGAATTAGACAAATTCAAGCAAGAACATTCGATATAAAGCGATAAAAGAATTTTGTTATAGAGAGAGAAATATCTGACAAAAGGAATATTGCATTAAGATTGTCGGCCTCAATGGCACGATTACAGGTGAGTCATCCTTCCTTATAAAGGAAAGAATGACGTAGGCTGATGTCACTTGAAAGTGACATGTAACCGTTTTATAACTACTGATGTTTAACAACTACTGAAGATGTCAACAACTGACATCTTCTTACAAATGTTCCTAAGTGTTAAACATCTTATTTACAACTACTGAAAAACATAAAACTACTGATACTACAACAACTGAAGAACAACCTCTTCAGTTGTTACAAGTACTGAAAAGGAAACAAAACTACAGAAAAGTAAACACTACTGAAAGGAAAAGAAAACTACTGATGAAGAAAAACCATCACAACAACTGAACAAGCCCTCTTCAGCTGTTGTCATCAGCTGTTAGCATCAGCTGATGTCTTCAGTACTTGAACATCAGACTTTGTCTTTCAGCTGTTGATCTTCAGTCTTTGTCTTCAGTACTTGTTGAAGTCTTCAGACTTTAGATCTTCAGCTGTTGTCTCAGTCTTTGTCTTCAGTACTTCAGAAATACTTCAGCAGTTGTATTCTTCAGACTTTGTAGAACAGCTGATCAGGTCTTCTTCAGCTGTTGTGATGTCCTGTGGGACTTAGAGGTTTCTCTAATCAGGCTCATTGGTTCTTTTGGTCCAACAAACTCCCCCTGAACCAATGCAGCCAAAACCTCTAAGTTATTGACGAGTCCCACTTATTTTGGCAGATAGATTGGTCTTTTTATCCTCTTGATCAGATGAGAAGTGACCCTTTTTCAGCACCGGCCTGGGAAGAAGTCTCTGATGATCTGTTTTGCATGATATGGTTGGGAGCTCTGTATTGGGGACTTGGACACTGAGCTGTTACCCCAACCATGAGATCTACTTCCCGTGTATCAGCCTATAGGATTCCCTGGTGTAAGCCCTTAGAAACATGATCTGCTCATCCATTGTCAGCACCTCGGGCACACCATCAAACAATCCTTCTCGGCCATACACTTCAGAGATGTACTTGGCCTGTTTTCCATTCTTGAGCTCAACCGTGGTTATTTGTCTGTAAGCAAACTCATCTGGATGAGTCCCTTCTAAGAGCAGGTTGAGCTCATCTTGTTTGAAGTTTTCAAGTCTTTTGTAAACCAATCCCTTCTTTATGATTTTATTCTCCAACATCTTTTGGGTGGTTGTTTGGCTTCATAAGCTTCTTGAACTCTTCTACAATTTCCCAGGGGGACACTACAAGAACCACAGTGATGTCTTCGTCGACAACCCTCTTCACTCGGCCCTTGAATTTTGAAGGAATTTCTTTCTTGACAATCCTGTGTGCCACCCTAGGATCAGGCCATATCCTTACTTTTTCCCTTTGGTATTGAAAGGTATTAGCAAGGGTGTACAATCTTAAGACTTCTTTCTTCATGCTAATCATTGAAGAGGATGTGGCATATGCTTTGTCAATGCTTTTCAGCATTTCCTCATCATGTCTTTGCATCTGTTCCTCTTCAATCTTTATCATCACAGCATGCATTTGAGAAGCAGGAGTGATGGACATTGGATTAGCCTTAGGCAAAGTGATAACTGCAGAGAGTGGCAGTCTGTCTTCATCCTCCTCTTCTTCTTCATCACCCTCAGTACCTTTCTTTTCTTTTGTCTAGGTACATCACTGGCAGTGGTTTTTGGGGTAAAGGATTTGGTTTTGTGGGTTGGATGGTTGGTTTAGAGGGTAAAGGGGTTGTTTTAGTGGGTTGTGGAGGTAGTGATTTTGAGGATAGAGGCTTTTCAGACTGTTTTAGCATTTTGGCTGTAAGGAAGGCTTTAGTAAATTTTGTCAGTTCTTTTCGGTTCCCAACCCCAGCTCCATTTAATGCCTCAATCACTAACCCTTGGAGTATGCTTCAGACGAACAAATCTTGGTGGTTATTGCCAAGATGTTGTCCCTGGTCCAGGCCCTTATTTCTATCAGAGATCTTCCCAAGTATTTGGCTACAATCTAATCATTATCTCCAGCCTTTCTCTTTCTAAGGCATCATAACTAGCCCATCTTGAGTTGATCTCCTCTGTCTCCAACCTTCTGATCTCGGAGTCTAGTTGTTGGATGTCAAAACTATGCCTATATAACTGATCAATGATTTTATCCATTGAACGGTTATGGTTGGCATCAGCTTCTTTCACCATATCATTCAGCTCCTTCTCCTTCTCAGACTCTCCTTCTTTCCTCTTTTGATATGTGACATGAAAGTCTTTTTGACTTTCATTCACTTCAGCTCTCTTCTCACTCTCCTTCTCCTTCTCATGATCAAACTCAGTCTCCTCCACACTTATAACAGCCAACTCCTTCTCATTTACCTTCTCTGATTCTTTCTCCTTCTCCCCATCTGTCCTCTTCCTTTTTTCTTTAACTGACTGACTCTCCCCTTTTTGGTTGCATTGGGTGCAAGGGTTTGAGCAGTAGAAAGTGATTTGGTCACCAACTCCTCCACCAGGGGTTGTATTATTGTAGGAAGCCTCTCATCAATGGCTTTGATCACTATATCTGTGATCATGGGAGTGATGAGAGGTAGGGATTTTTGAAGGTTAGCAACTGATTGATCAGGATGGTTCTGTTCCTGAGAATCAGTGCCAAAGCAGAGGCTGGTGGCTTGGAAGTATGTATTGGCTCAGTGTTTAGGGGACCTTCAGAAGAAGGTGCCATCTGTGGGTGTATTGTGGTGGCAGATGGACTTTCATCCTGAGACATCTTGGCCAGCAGCTCTTTGAGTCTGCTAACCTCATCCTCTAGGATGGTGTTTTGAGCAACTACATCATAGAAGAAGCTCAGGTCATCATCAGTTGATACTGAATCACCTGACCTCCTGACAGAGTCAGGATTAACATGCCTTGAGTGTAGATCAATTATAGCATGTGCCCCTTGTTCTTGGTTCTGGGGACTTCCAGCCTCAGGACTATGTCCTTCATCAGCTGTTGCCGCTGGTGAGGTCTTAGAGACGTTACCAACTGCACCCTGGTCATTTGCTGAGTCAGAGGCAGTGGCAGCCTCACCAGAAGGTCGCACCTCCTTGTCTACACCAGGAGATGGAACATGATAACCCCTGTGCTGTGGGTTGACAGAAGCATTGTGATCCTCCCCTCAGTGTTGAGGTTATCCCAGTAGTGATTGGTGTCTGGGTGGGGGGTGGGAATGCAACTGCGTCAGCACTTTTGCAACAATTATTGTAGGGCTTTGAGGGGCGGTTGCATCAGGAGAGGGTGTGGAAGCAGTGTGCACCCGAGGCGAGTGGTGTTCTTCAATGGTAATCCCCTCAAGTGAGGAGGATCCCAGCAGTGTGGCTTCCCTTTGAGTGGTTGCATCAGGTTCCTTTTGAGAGGAAACCTGAGCGGCTTCGGTTGGTGGAGTCATAGTCTCTACTGGGGGGGTATTTCCAGTAGAGATAACCTGCTTTGGTGCAGCAGGAGCATCCTCAGGGGACTCAACTCCCTGAGTAGCCTTCTTAGGCTTCTTCTTTGTGGGTTTGGAGGGGACTTTGGATGTGGAAGTGGAGGCTGTGGGTTCCAGCTGCGTGGGTTTGCGCAGCTTGGCAGCCTGTTTAAGAGTTTGGTCAGTGTTGTGTCGGGAGTATACCTCCGGCAATACAGCCAAAGCAGGGACTCCCAGACCAACTAGTCCCTCAGCATAAAGCTGATTCTCTATTATGGCCATATAAACCGATGATATAGTATCCAACGGTTAGAAAGTGTTTGTGGCCATATCCTTGATTTCAAGAAAAATTATTTCAGAAAAGTTTAGTGGTTCTTGTTCAAGGATAGAGAACAGTACCTGTTGCCATCTGGAAGACAGTTGATCCCAAGAAGAAGTCTTCGAGGCCAGGCAAACATTTACCATATGAAATATCAATCGTTCAGCATCTGGAAAATGTTTCTTCAGGATGGTCGAAGCACTAAGATCGCCTTGATATCCATGTTGTCTAAATGAAAGATCAATTTGGCGCTTAGGATATCCAACAGGGTAGGCAGCATCATCTAATAGTAATATCTGGCGGATGGTAGCAGTAGAGATGACCACCTATGAGAGTTGATGGACGAATGGATAGATTCTCCATTAACAGTTGCATTCGTCCAAAACTGATGTAGCGAATCGGCATAAATGATTGGATTTAGGAGGAAGGCCGTTTTCAGTGGTGATTGGACCATAAGATCTATAGCATTATCGAATTTGGTCCAGAAGGGCGATTTAGTGAGGTACGCGACACAGTTGTGTCGAGGCTTGAGTTGCATGGTCGCCATTAATGAAGGTGAAAGATTTTCAGAGCTTTTGAAATTTTAGGTCGTGAAAGAATGAAAAACTCTGAAAGAGGGATCAGATATATATAGGGTACGGGTTATGAAACGACTGAAGGTTTTGGTGTTAGTCATCAGTATTTGAAACAACTGATGACGTGGATTAACTTTCAGAGGTTTGAAACGACTGATGGTATTGGTGTGGTCAGCAGTTATAAAACAACTGAAGACATGGTGTTTACAATCAGACGTTGAAACAACTGAAGTCTCTGATTTAGGCATCAGTAGTTTTAAAAAAAACTACTGAAGACAAGTTGGACTTCAGATGTTGAAACACTGAGGACTTGGTATTAGTCATCAGTAGTTGTGAACTACTGAAGACCCTGGTTGTGCCATCAATTGTTGTAAACAACTGAAGACTTGGTGTTAGTCATCAGTAGTTGTGAAACTACTGAAGACATGGTATTGCTTCAGTTGTTATGAAGAAGAAACAGCAGTTTGTGAACTACGGAAGAGAGAGTACTCATCAGTAGTTGTCGTCAATTCATAGCCTTTCAGCTGTTTCATACTGTCCTCAACACGTACTCATCAGCCTTTTTGCTGTTTTCAGTTGTTTCATAGGACATCAGTACTTATCTGTTTCTACTGATTTCAGTAGTTGTAAGTGCATCAGTAGTTGTAACTACATCAGTAGTTTAGAACAGATAAAGTACAGTACTTAAAGCATTTTCTTCAGTAGTTATAAAAAACTACTGAGGGTAAAATAACTCATCAGTACTTATATGTGACATGGTTACCAATGATCATCAGTAATTACTGAGATCATCAGTAGTTGTCACTTATTCTAGCTGCAGCATACCAAGCCTTAACACCAGGTTGTGGAAAGTTGAACTATCCAAAGGCTTAGTAAAAATGTCTGCAAGCTCATCAGCACTAGGCACAAACATAGGATTAATTAGACCCTTTTCAAAACAATCTCTTATAAAATGATGTCTAATTTCTATATGTTTGGTCCTAGAGTGCTGGACTGGATTTTTGACAATGCAAAGAGCTGAAGCACTATCCATTAATAATGGAGTCTTAGTCTCTGTAATGCCATAATCCAAAAGTTGATTCTGAAGCCAGAGTACTTGGGATGTACAACTTGCAGCAGCAATGTACTCGGCTTCAGCAGTGGATGTAGCAACAGATGTTTGTTTCTTACTCTGCCAAGAAATCAAACAGTTGCCTAGGAATTGACATCCACCAGAAGTTGATTTCCTGGTCAACTTACACCCTGCATAGTCACTATCAGAGAAAGCAACTAATTTGCAAGAATGTCCAGTGGAATACCATAAGCCTAGAGATTGTGTACCTTGCAGATATCTAAAGATCCTCTTGACTGCAATCAGATGAGACTCCTTAGGTGCAGCCTGAAATCTAGCACAAACACATGTAGCAAACATAATATCTGGTCTAGAAGCTGTTAAATACATCAAGGAACCATCATACATCTGTAAAGAGTTTCATCAACAGCTTTACCTTTCTGATCAACATCCAATTGTGTGGTGTTGCACATGGGAGTAGAACAGGGTTACAGTTTTGTAAATCAAACTTATTCAAAAGATCTTTTGTGTATTTAGACTGATGAATGAAAATTCCATCAGCTTTTTGTTTGATTTGCAAACCTAGAAAGAACTGTAATTCTCCCATTGCACTCATTTCAAACTTCTGTTGCATTAAGTTTTGGAATTCCTCACACAATTGGGGATCAGAGGATGCAAATATAATATCATCAACATAAATTTGAACAAGTAGCTTATGCTGATCCACCTTCTTAATAAATAAAGTTTTATCTATGGAGCCTCTAGTGAAATTATTCTGTAGAAGAAAGTTTGATAAGGTCTCATACCAGGCTCTAGGTGCTTGTTTCAACCCATAAAGAGCTTTATCAAGCTTATATACCCATTCTGGGTGCTTATTATCCTCAAAGCCTGGTGGTTGACACACAT
Organism: Flaveria trinervia; assembly: GCA_025506515.1. Taxonomy (NCBI): domain Eukaryota; kingdom Viridiplantae; phylum Streptophyta; class Magnoliopsida; order Asterales; family Asteraceae; genus Flaveria; species Flaveria trinervia. Next base: position 2,157,625 of record CM046441.1, read on the forward strand.
AAACTTCTTCTTTTATGTTAGCATATAGAAAAGCACTTTTGACATCCATTTGAAAAACTTTAAGATTTGAAGTGCAGCATCGGCTAAAAACAATCTAATTGCCTCCAGTCTGGCTACAGGGGCAAAGGTTCATCATAATCAATACCTTCTTCTTGTGCAAACCCCTGCACAACCAGTCTGGCCTTGTTCTTAACAATTAGCCCATTTTCATCAGTTTTATTCCTAAACACCCATTAGGCCTATTGCACACTACCTGGGGGTAGAGGAACAAGCTCCCACACTTGCTGTTTTTTGAACTGAAGAAGCTCAAGCTGCATGGCTTCAACCCATCCATTGTCTCTCAAAGCTACATGATAGTTCTTTGGCTCTAGCTGACTGATGAAGAGAGCATAGAAGCAGAAATTGGACAACTGGCTTCTGGTTGAAACACCAGCATTGATATCACCAAGGATTTGAGCATTGGGTGATTTTTCAGCTCTTGGTAAACAATCAAATCTGTACAAGTGTTTGTAGGACCTTCAGCAGCAGCAGATGTTGATGCAGATTCTTGAAACCATGAAGATGGTGGCAACTCAAATGAAGTTGAGGATGCGAAATTTCTCATCAGCATTTGTTGTGGATGGTGCTGCTGGAGCTACAGGAGCATCAGGTTTAGAGGACTCAGGCAGTTGGTCACTAAACCTGAAGAGGTGATTACTACTATCCATCATCATTCAGTCATCAGCAGTAACACAGTGGTGAACTGTTGACAGGAAACAGCAGGAGATTGATAAGGAACATATTGCAGTATGTCCAAATCAAAGAGCTCCACAGGGCTTGTGGAATCTTGTCCTTTGGAGATTCATTGAACTTGACATGTAGAGTCTCTTCAACCATATTTGTTTTGCAGTTGAAGACTCTGTATGCCTTGCAAGTTGATGAATACCAACAAAGTACCTGCATCCACCTTAGGATCAAATTTCTGGAGCTGATCCTTTGTGTTGAGAATGAAACAGGGACACCCAAATGCTCTAAGAATGAATGAGAGGGGCCAAATGATGTAGAACTTCATATGGAGTCTTCATCAACCTCTGATTTATTAGCACTCTATTCTGCACATAGCATGCTGTGTTGACAGCTTCAGCCCAAAAGGTCAATGGCAGTCCAGAATCAGCCAACATAGACCTTGCAGCTTCAATGAGGGTCCTGTTCTTTCTCTCCACAACTCCATTATGTTCAGGAGTTCTTGGAATACTAAATGCCTCTTTATTCCCTTGGAAAGGTAGAACTCATCAAGTGTATTGTTCCTGAATTCTGTTCCATTGTCACTTCTAATACACTTGACTGAGAGGGAATACTGCTTCTCAGCATACAACACAAAGTTTATGATCTTCTGTGCAGCTTCATCCTTTGAATGTAGAAAGAAAGTCCATACAAATCTGGAGTAATCATCCACAATTACCAGACAGTATTTCTTCTTTGCCATGCTCATCACTCTCACAGGACCAAAGAGATCCATGTGAAGAAGTTGTAAGCAGGCAGTGGACTTTGGTTCTTCAATAGGTGGGAATGAAACCTTGTGCTGTTTTCCTTTCAAACAAGCAGTGCAGTTGTTTTCACACTTGAACTCCTTCATAGGCATTCCCTTACTAAACTATGGTGTATCAGCTGATTCATGTTCTTGAAGTTAACATGTCCCAGCCTTCTATGCCATAGATTAGATTCTTGAGGAGAGGCCTTGGAAAATAGGCAAGGATGGCCTTTGAGATCTATTTTCTTGGAAAGATCTAAGGCATACACTCTTCCTGTCCTGTTGGCCTTCAGGAGAGTGTGAGCATCCAATACCTTGTCAATCAAACTCAGAACTTTGGATGACAGAATCCTGCAGTTCTGGCTTGTGAAAAGGGCAACATGGCCTTTGTCACACATTTGACTGACACTCAAGAGGTTATACTTGAGATTTTCCACATGGTTGACATCATCAAACCTTATTTCCCCATTGAAACAAAGCCTTCCCGATGATTAACCTCTTGCATCATTGCCAAAGGAAACAAAACCCTTCCTTCCTGGAGAGTAGTCATTAAGAAGTGAGTTGTTCCCAGTCATATGCATAGATCCCCCACTGTCTACATACCAGATGCTACTTTTGCATGTTGAAGAAACCTGCATTAATAAACAATCAGTTAGTTTTGGAGACCCAAACCTTTTGGTTTTGGGCCTGGTCTCATCAATAGATGGTAAACTAACAGGTTTATTGGGCACAATAGCTTGAGGTGAAGGAGATGGTGTAGAAGAGGAATCCTTTGGCTTGGATCCCTTTTCTGGGGTTTCAACACAGGGCCATCAAGTTGGTTAACTCTTCCCAACAGATGTTGAACTATCATTACCAGCTGTGTCTGATTCTGGGAAAGAGCTTTCAGCTCTTCAGACACATTGGTATTGGTGTTTGATGATGAGTTCTTGTGTTGCACCATCTTCTTTTGAGCAACCTCAGCTATTGCCTGTTGCACTCCTTCCCTTTTAATTTCTTTTTGGACATAGGAGTAACAGGATTTGATGCTGCTGGTACAAACTTGGACTCAAACTCAGTTTTCATTTAGCCAAGTTTTCTTTAATTTTCTCCTTTTGTTTGAGTTTGGATCCCTTTTTGTACCAACAATCATCTGTGAGATGATTGAATAGACCACATATTTCACATGGTTTCTTCTTCATCTTCTGTTGATCATCAACTGAGAAGATGAAACTACTGAAGACTTGCTCTTCAGCAGTTTAGAAGCACTTTTTGCCTTCTTGTCAACTCCCTTAGTAGGCTTCAAATCCTTCCTACTGACAGTTTTCTTCTCTTAGTGCTGTCAGTTATGGGATTTGAACTCCAGATGTTATCCCCTGCTCTCCAGTACCCTCAGTACTTCTAGGGATAACACTTGGGTTGATCAACTCATTGATCATGTGAGTGTCAGCAGTTGAACCATCAATATCAGCTGATAGGTTCACAGAGGGATTACTACTGACTTCAACTACTGATGGTGCTTTATCAAGTAGTGAATCACATGATGAGGTGGATTGGTCATTACTTTCTCCATCAGATTCTACTCCTGCTCTTGAAGCAAAATCTGTAGGAGGAGCAGTGTGATTATAACCAATTCCAAACTTCACATTGGAAGTGTTTGCTTACTAAGAAGCATTTCAAAGCCCTTGCAAGATTGTACCCATCGATCACACTCTACTTTGGTGACAGCAAGAGTATCTTTGAGGTCTTTGTACTTCTCTAAGAGTACATCCTCCCTAGCCTTATCATCAGAGATTTGGCATTTTAATTTATAAATCTCATCAGTTTTCTCTTTCAGCACAGACTCAAACTCAGCTTTATTTTTGGAAATTTGTTCTAGAGCTCTACATTTTTATTGTTAAAGCCACATTTGCTTCTCTAATAGAGGCAAATGCTGCTATGCAAGTTTCAGAACATAATTTGGCCTTAGCCTCAGAGGATACCTGTGATACCTGTGTTGAAGAGGTACTGAGGATGATCCATCAGAGGATTCCAAAGTCATGAGAGCTAGATTTCCAAAGGATGCTCACCACCCATGTTGACCAGCACCTGAGAACAGTTGTTCATTACCAGACACATCATCTGGTAAGCTGCTCCAGTCACAAACTCCTGGTGTGAAGAAGCTGTGTTGTTGAAGTTGATTAGGTTGATGAGATTGGGATGGTTGAGGCTCAGGGAGTGCATGTGGTTGCTGAGCAGGGGTGCTTGAACCTGGCCTGGTTGTGGCATGTAATAGCAGGGGTATGGATATGGCATTGGCCCCTGTGGAACAAAATATGCAGAGATTGTGGTTGATGATGATAACCAGAATTGACAGGTTGTTGCCCTCTGTTTTGTTGACTATTGCCAGGGAAAGTCACAAAAGGTGCAGGAGAGTTAGATCCAGATGATCTACATTCTCTTGCAAAGTGTCCAAGCCTGTGGCATTTATGGCACTTCAACTTACTCTTGTCAAAACCAACTTTGGTTTTGCCAGAGAGTCCTGGGAATTTCCTTCCAGTTCTTTTGTAGAACTTCTGAGATCTGATATTTCAAGGCCATTTGGCTCAAAATATCCATCTCTTCTAAGTCATCTCAGCATCCCCCTTGAGATCATCCATGATGAAATAGATTGTCACTATTACTACCAGCATAATAACTATCAACACTCACAAGGCAGGCTCAGAGTGTTTGTAGAGAAATCAATATGCTCATCATACTGGCTTTCAGATGACGCATATTCTGACTCTTGATGTCCAATCAGGCAGTTTCCCTTGGACAAAATCCTCAGTAAGCTTGCCAGATGAAGCCAATTTCCTTTTCTGCTCTATCTCTCTCTCGAATGTAAGCAGTTTCCCATGAAGTTGGGTGAGAGATAGGCGATCAACATCAGCATTTGAGCGTAGAACAATGGTATATGTGTTCCATCTCTCAGGCAGTGATCTTAGGAATCTATGGTTCATCTGACTCCTGGTATATTCATGTTTAACCATTTTCAATTCAGAGATTAAACATGAAAACCGCTCAAATTGTTGAGTCAGAGTCTCACCTTTCTATATGAGAGAAAGTCTCATATTGTTGGGCGAGGATTTCCCTGTTGTTTGCTAAAACCTCATCAGTACCACCAAATTGTTCTTTGATGGCTTTCCAGAGGTCATGAGCAGACTCACAATGCAGAAGCCCAGAGTAAATCTCATTAGGAATAGCCATAGCCAAAATTCCATGGGCTTTTGCATCGATTTCAAACAACTTCTTGTCCTCATCGGAGTATTGCTCCTTCTTCTTTGGAACCAAACTGGTTTGTTTCTGGATCATTCACCATTGGCTTATGTGGTCCTGTACCACAGATGTCCAACAACCTGAGCTATTGACAGACAGGTGATGGAGCAATCTTCTCTGCCAAATGTTATACTCATTCCTCACCAGGATCGGAGGCTTGGTAGAGGATCCAGTATTGAAAGGATCATTCAAGAAGTAGTCATTGTGGAAATTCAGACAGATTCAAGTAAAATTACAATAAATTTAGCTCAAAACCACACAGAACCTCAAATAAAACGGCCAGAGCGATACACTCTCAATCTCTATAACAGATCCTTGCGAATTTGCTAATTCGATCAAACTTAGAGCGATTGAACAGTTTCAATGATCAATGTTAGATCGATCAATGATTAACCTGCTCTGATACCATTTGTTAGGATCTCAGCCTCTGGTTTAATCGATTGAACAGATATAGCAGCGGAATAGCTCAGAATTAGACAAATTCAAGCAAGAACATTCGATATAAAGCGATAAAAGAATTTTGTTATAGAGAGAGAATATCTGACAAAAGGAATATTGCATTAAGATTGTCGGCCTCAATGGCACGATTACAGGTGAGTCATCCTTCCTTATAAAGGAAAGAATGACGTAGGCTGATGTCACTTGAAAGTGACATGTAACCGTTTTATAACTACTGATGTTTACAACACTACTGAAGATGTCAACAACTGACATCTTCTTACAAATGTTCCTAAGTGTTAACATCTTATTTACACTACTGAAAAACATAAAACTACTGATACTATAACAACTGAAGAACAACCTCTTCAGTTGTTACAAGTACTGAAAAGGAAACAAAAACTACAGAAAAGTAAACAACTACTGAAAGGAAAAGAAAACTACTGATGAAGAAAAACCATCACAACAACTAAGAAGCCCTCTTCAGCTGTTGTCATCAGCTGTTAGCATCAGCTGATGTCTTCAGTACTTGAACATCAGACTTTGTCTTTCAGCTGTTGATCTTCAGTCTTTGTCTTCAGTACTTGTTGAAGTCTTCAGACTTTAGATCTTCAGCTGTTGTCTCAGTCTTTGTCTTCAGTACTTCAGAAATACTTCAGCAGTTGTATTCTTCTTGACTTTGTAGAACAGCTGATCAGGTCTTCTTCAGCTGTTGTGATGTCCTGTGGGACTTAGAGGTTTCTCTGATCAGGCTCATTGGTTCTTTTGGTCCAACAGTGATAATGATAATGATAATAATAATATAATAATTAATAACATAACACACAAATTATTAATGTCTAAATCAGGTTGGGTTTAGATGAGCTTTTCAAGTGGGTCATACCCAACAATAAGTTTTAACATACATAACATACAATGTTTTTTAATCATGAGTTAAAAAAAATATAATAAATTTACAAGTTTCAAAAGAAAATATGAATTGTAGTATATTTGTCTAAACTTTTATAGTTAACGTTTTAACCATTTTCACCCCTAACTTAAAATATTTAAAGGGTGTACCACATGATGTAACACCCCAGATTAAGAAATTTCATACACTAAATTCCTTCAATATTTGAGTACACACTTAGGATAATTATAATTTTTATATATACATGACGTATGCATGCTTTCTTTTGTTTACATAGATATATTATTCACTTCTATATACATGTATACGTATGCATGGTCGCTATGCTACCCTTTTAACGTGTGCATGTACCATCTTTTTAGCATAAGAACATATAAACATGTATATTATATGTTTAGTGATTGTGTTACTCATTACATGTTTACATGCATGTATAGTTTACGTGTGCTTGTATTCAAAATCATAATTCTTTGAATCAAACCATATATGATCAAGATACATCGACCATACAACATCAACACACTAAAAACACCCAACCAAAACATCATAAACACAAGTTAACACCAAGAGAACTTGACATTAAAATAAACCTAAACCATCCCTTACACTTAAACCTCAACCAAGAACCATTAAGATCACGAAACCGGTTCATTAAGCACCCTTAATCACCGATTTAACAAACCAAATCATAAGTTAGTCTTATAATGATTGCTTGGTGACTCATGCACCTCTCCACTTCGCCACCTAGCTCTCCAACACCAAGCATGTTCTTGTGCATGCCACCTTGTAAGCTTAGAGGCCCTAGGGTCATGATGATACCTTAATGACAGCCGCTTCATTCCCTTTAATTGAAGCTCTCGGTTGAAAGTAACACACCCAAAACACTCTCGGTCATCATCACCTCAACCGAACACCATAACCATTTTCACCCCTACTCCTCACCTCCGAACACCATACACCACCACCATCATCCCCACTCTCGGATAACACCATAACCATCACATATTATCATCGTTATCTACATCTCTCTCGTTACAAAGCACACAACATCCAAGCCTCGTGAAAGCACCATCTCCCAAAGATTGTCAAGAACACCAAAACCAAGCAAAGCTAGACCATCCTCATCATCTCCCTCACACTCTCCTTCTGTCAAAATCAAGGTTCTAACTCTAAACCCTACTTGATTAAGGTTACAAAAGCTAAACATGGTGTTAAATAAACACATGTGACGAACCCTTTTGATTTAACACTCAAGATTTTGTTTGTAAAAACCTATAAAAATCAAACTATTTTTCAGACAAAAGAAAGATTTTAAGAATCTGGAAAAAATGAAAACAACACTTAAAATCAAATTTATAACAAGAAATTATCACAAAAGGGTTAAAAACCTAGTTTATAAGTTGTTAAAATCATGTTCTGCATATTAACGACTATGATTGTGGGAACAAACATTGAAATATGTGAGAATATTGAGAAATATAATCTGTAATTTTGGTGCTATTCCCATAAGTAAATTAATTTATATAAATTATTTAGTATTGAAAGGAAAAATTATATCGGAAGAACCGATCCTAGTAAATGTAGGAAAAATTATATACTGACTATTAAGAATTATAGAATCCACTGGAAAAATCTCGTGACCAACTCAAGTATTATCTGAAATATGAATTTTTAACTATTCTGTAACTAAAATCGGGAAAAATACTTAAACTATGAAATAAATTATAAGAAAATTTCAGAAAGTATGAAAAACCTAAAAGAACGTTCTGTGAGAAGTAAGAATTTTGGACGAAGTCTGATAATTTTTTAATAAATATTAGTAAAAAGGATGAAAATCATAATAATTGACTCTGCTATGATATAAGACATTGGAAAATTTTCAAGAGTTGGAAATATTATTTCAAACATTCTGATTAAAGCTGAAAATTTTTAGAAGCAGAAACTATTTTTAATAATTTATTGAAATATCATGAAAATTATAGAAAAAACTATAAATATTAAAATACGAATCTGAATATATTGCGTTGTATGTTATTCCTTTCATTGTAACAGTTTAATAATAATTGAGGTACTAATTTTGAAGAAAATAGTTATGTTTTCTAAACTATAAATATTTTCTTGTCTATAGGTTACCATTTGGAGTAAAGGTGAGTTTTTACGGCCCATTTTGTTTTATAAAATTTTGGGAAAAAGCATACTAATTTATGGATTGATGCATTATTATTAAAATTATGTTACAAACCATTAATTCGGATGTGGAACCGTTAATAATGTTAGTAGCGCTACTAGGGGATATCTCCTGCATTACAGAATGAGTATATATGCTATGTTATCTGATTTATGAGAATATGATATGACAGATATGAATGATCTGATTTCTATGTAAGGTTTGGTTTGTATATATAATTCATCAATATTATTTGTTTAATAAACCTGTGAAACTCACCAACCTTTGTGTTGACTATTTTTGGTATGCTTTTTCAGGAGTTCATCATGACTAATACTTAACATTCTCCTTTGATGTTTTAATGGCTGGGGAGAGGTTGTGGGGGAAAGTTTTGTTGAACCTAACAGTAAACCTGTATGACTTCAGTGTATCGGTGGATCTCACTTCCATCGTCTCTGAAGATGTAGCTGTTAAATCTTTATGATGTAATAGGATTATGTAATTTCAAATTTTGACTATTATGATTTTATGTAATCCAACCTTAATATTATGTTATGAAATAAGTATGATTATGTGTTATCTGTCTAATAGTATATGACAATGAGTTCTGAACATCAAGTCACTCCCTATGGTAGTCACGCTTCCGCCGGGATTGACAATATAGAGACACTGTTGATTTGATTGATTTTAAACATGAATACCCATGGATATGTATGTTTGCTATCATAAAAACATGTATTTTATTCATACATCATTGTACATGCTTTGTATGCCCCTTTATGACTTTTACTCTCATATAATAGGTGAGGGAGTATCTTTACTCTCATGACTCTCACTAGCATTGTTAAAACTCTGAAACCATCAACATATTAGATTAGTCAAAGCTTAACAATGACTAATATAGATCAATGAAGTTGGGCTCCATCAAAGGCCCAATTCCTTGTGTGTTAAAGTCACCGATCTATATATAGAAGCAATGGTTATGTATTTGACATAGATAGAGTGGCAAAAGGTAATGGTGTATGGAATCAAATCGCTAATGCAATTTCACTTTCTTATCGAGAGATAGGTAGTGCCTATCTCTGAAATGAATAAGAAGATTGGTAAGTGACACTTCTAGTTTTTGTCATGACATGTGATCGGAAAATTTTCTGCTTGTTTATGTCCTTTGGAATCTAATAAATGATGCTAATATCAGATAGATATAAAGATGATAGTTGTGATGTGTCGGTGCTTTTCATTGAATTAAGATGTTTAATTGTGTGGATTTACGTGTTTATTAGTGTGGAACACAATTACTTTAAAGCTTATTGAATTTCCAGGTTTTGCGGAGCTTAACAACATAATTCGGGCGCTTTTCCGGAGTTACAATGGAACGAAGCTCACGTAAAAGAAAACACTTGAGAAATAGAAGAAGTGAAGAAAATTTGAAGGGGACGTAAATTAACGTCCTATGTGTGATAAAAAAAATAAAGCACGCAAACTAAGACGTAAAACACAGAGAAAAAATGATGATTCGGGGGGGGGGGGGGGGCTAGTAATATATTATATCCATAAAA